>JAAAKG020052755.1:0-18278 GCA_010014905.2 Druon quercuslanigerum
AATGTTGTCACAGGCTTAAGATGGTTACTGTCCAACATGTCGATGGCATTTTTGGTTTAGAGTTGGATTTTTATATTCTTAGAATAGTTTTCACGGGACTGTCCCGGTATATATCTTCAGTCACGGACGCATTTATAATGCAATCAAGTGATCTGATGAGAGCTGTGTGCCACTACATATTGGACAAAGCCTGGTTTTTACCCCATCATTGACGAACTGGGTTGCAGTCAAATGCACGATGGGGGGACCTACCGCTTAAGGTGAATTCCGCACCACCAGAACCTCGGTAAAGGTACATAGAATAACTTCCAGACGTACCGGCTCAGGAATCGAACCTCGGACCTCTGAGGTGAAGTCCGAGCGTCTAACCAACTAAGCCACCAAAGCTCATTATTATTACTATTACTATTGTGTGAAACGTTTTCACAGGCTTAAGATGGTTCCTGCCCAACATGTCGATGGCATTTTTGGTTTTATAGTTAGATTTTTATATTTTGTAGAATAGTTTGCACGGGGCTGTCCCGGTATATATCATCAGTCACGGACGCATTTTTACAATGCAATCAAAAGATCTGATGAGTGCAGTATGTCTTCAACATATTGGACAAAGGCTGGGTTCTTACCCCATCAATGACGGACTGGGCTGCAGTCAAGTGCACGATGGGGGGGCCTACTGCTTAAGGTAGGTTCCGAACCACCAGAACCTCGGTAAAGGTACATAGAAGAATTGCCAGAGGTACCGGCTCAGGGATCGAACCCCGGACCTCTGAGGTGAAGTCCGAGCGTCTAACCAACTGAGCCATCGAGGCTCTATATTATTTTATTATTTATTATTATTATTATTAGTATTATTAAAATGTTGTCACAGGCTTAAGATCGTTACTGACCAGCTTTTCGAATTGGTTAGAGTTGGATTTTTTTATTGTTTGAAAAAGTTTTGCACGCGGCTGTCCTGTTTTATATCAGCAGATATGGACGCATATTTATAATGCAATAAAGTGATCTGATGAGAGCAGTATGTTCCCGATAAATTGGACAAAGCCTGGTTTTTATCCCATCATTGATGGACTGGGTTGCAATAAAGTGCACAATGGGGGAATTATTATTATTATACCTATTTTGAATTTTCGAGTTTTGAAAAAAATTCAAAAAGTTGTTGTGATAATCTTGTAGGTTATTTAAAAAGCAACATTCTTCTTCTTGGGGATGAGTTTTTAACTATAATTTTGAATCTTTAACCAAAATATCCATAGTTAACAAAGCAGTTTAATTTTAAAGCCTAGTTGGTAAATTTTAAACCAAAAAGATGAATGAAGAAAAAAGATTAATTTTCTACCGAAAAAACAAATTTTTAACAAATTCAAAAATTATTAACTAATAAACTATATTTTTAACTCAAAAAAATTATTAAAAAAAAAATTAATTTACTACAAAAAAGACAAATTTTTAATAAAATTGAAGAATTCTCAACCAAAGAATTGAATTTTTAACCAAAGTAGATGAGTTTTTGAACAAAAAGATTAATTTTTTTATTAAAAAATTCCAATTTTTGAACAAAATTCAAGAATTGTCAAACAACAAGTTCAATTTTTAGACAAAAACATGAATTTAATACCAAAACAATTCATCATCTGAAAACGTTTTTAAAACGTTAACACCTGTACTTCTAGGAAAAGAATTACTCCAAATTTGGAAAGTTTAGTATGTGTGTGATATTACTTCGACTGTCTTAACTTCAAATAGATAATTAAAAAATGTTAAAAAAAACAATTTTTTAGGTTTATTCGTGAAGAGAGATTTCTTTTATGCTCATTTCATCGTCCTTTGCGTTATTTGAATGTAAATTTGAACTTTCGATATTCTTATAGAATATTGTACATTAAATAAGTATATTACTGCTAATGAAAAGTAGTTTACAGCAATTTGGTAGAAGTTTTGAGAGAAAATAATTTTGGTTTATTGTCTTCTTACTGTATTTTGCGTAGTTCTGAGCGAAAGGTGAGATCCTACGTTTTTTCAGTTTATTTACGATGGCTAAGACCATAAGTGTTAGCACTAAAAGGCTGGGTCACGAACTTGACCTGTATTTTTGATTCATTGACCAGTGTGCAAAAGGAAATTCGAATTAGACAAGTTCATTGGCCAGCCCTTGTGGATACCAATTTAAAATTTAGATGATTTTAAAAATTTGTAAGATGCACAATTTGAGGAGAAAAGGCCAAGCGAACAAACGATCCCAATTAACTTTTTTGTTTAAACCTCCTTTTTTAAAGTCTTTTCCGTACAAAATTAAATAGTTTCAAATAATTCTGGAAGCTTCTAATGTGTCCCCCGTAAGGGTTTACATTTTTCTTTTACGTACTTCCCTATTCGTTACACACCCCCAAAACACTTACTTGGTGGTGGGAGGGTGACCTACAGTTTCAGGTGGGTTCCAAACCACCAAGAGCAACAGCCTTAAGTACCTAGAGAACCTTTTCCTCGATAGCTCCGGTCCAACGCATGGGCCACCGAGGCTCTTCCAGAGTGCCAGGCGCGAATCAAACTCGCAAGCCGAGTTTATTTAAGCCGAGAAATTTATTTAATATTAAAAAACTATTTAAAAGTTCAACTTGCACGTTGTCATTCAAATTGAATACTTTCTATTGTCTCAAAAGGCTAAAGGTCTAAAGAATGAGTGATTCTTTAAACATCTACAATTTTTATAATTAAATAATGGTTATGACTTTTTGCAATAATTAGGTGGAACATTTTTAAAAAGTGAACTAACAATGTCCATCTCCTGGCTTCTTTTTTTTAAATGGACTAATAATGCCATTCTTGTGAATCTTTGCTAAGACATTTCAAAAATGTCAAAAATGAATAATTATTTAAACATTTTTGATTAATAACAAACTATCATATTAACAACAATTGTTGCACTGAGGTTGTCGGATTTAACACAAGCCAACCAAAAAATAGCCTATGTCTTAAATTTTGGTCAAATCTCTTTTTTATAATTATCATTTGCTGTAGTAAATTCATAACTTTTCAGTTTAAAACTTTTATCTGGATTTAAAATCAGCGACCCCAGAAATCTTTGACTACTCCTAATAATAAAATCAGATTTGATTAAAAACGGAATTTCTTCAAAAATTAAAATTGAAACAGCAGATTCAATCGCCTTTTTCTCAGAGTCATGTAGTTGTACGTTAACTGACAGGCCGGGTTGAGCATCAGAATGCATTGCTATTTTTAAAGACGTGTTTGAAATATAAAACATGATATCTATATGTATGGTACATGGTGTTCAATAAATAAAGTTTTCTTACAAAAATTGATAACTTCAGAATAGGCTTTCAAGGTCCTTTTCCTTTTTCTACCAAAATTTGACTGAATTATCGACAAAATTCATCAAAGCAGCCTATAATCCGCCTTTCAGAGACAGTTCACTGCAAAAAAAAACCAGAAAAAATGGTACCCTGAAATTAGGGTCAGATTGCATACTTCTAAAACATGTAATCTTCCTCTTTTTGTTACAGACATGCAACATCCTTCTGCCAAGTATCCTGCTCATGGAATACAACCTTATTCTGACATGTATCATGCTCCTAATATGCCTGTTTCTCCTGGCATGTCTTCTACGCATGCCACGTCTTCGGCTCATGCAATTTCTTCTTCTCCTGCCGAAGAATCTTTTCATGTCAAGCCCACGTCTACTTCTGGCAGTCTCCCCTATTCTACACTATTCCAAATGACAATTGAAGAACTTTTATATGAAAGATTTATTCCCATATTTAATCCAAGCCGGGAACTTGGAATTCAATTATACGAGTTTTTCGAAGGTTCTGGAATTTATTTGAGAAATAAAAAGAATATTATTAAAGACGAGCTAACCGGAGTACACTTTTTAATGTCAACAATCGATGGTGACGCCTTGGCAATGATTGAAAGAACACCAAGTTTTCATACCTCTTTACGTGCATTATATATGCTTCCTGGTCCACAAGGAGTACGAGCAAAAATAAACGTGTTTACAAAGAAGGTTCAGAAAATAGAAAAACAAGAAGCAGATGACGCTCCATTAGGACTGACTAATTCAATCGGCACAAATTTTGTAAGGGAAACTGTTGACGTTCCTATTAAGCTAGCTTATCCAGTCAGTTTCACTTCTCCCAGCCAGCCTCCCTATGCTGTATTATTAAAGGTTAGAGTTGGAAAACTTCCATTTTGTCGATTCTATCCCATTGTAAACTTGAAACGAGAACTTTCAATTACATTATACACTTTTCGTCCCAAATCAGGAATTTATTTAAAAAATGGTAGTGGACGAAAATGCAACATGCCGCCCCTAACAAAATATGTGTTGTCAGCAGAGAATGGTGACGCCCTTGCAATATTATCAAGACTATCAAATAAGCAAGAAGTTTTGATTGGACTATATCAAGCTAAAGTTGATGCTAATGGCAATGATCGAGCAAAAATAAACGTAGTCACTCACAAAGTTAGCTCAATTGGTACAGCAGAAGCCCATGATGTTCCATTAGGAAACCATTGCAAACTTACAGATTTTTTTAAAGTGAACATTGTGCATGCGGTAGTTATGCCGAAAAATTATGCACATAGAACAGTTCGTCCCAGAAAACCATGAATTTCCAAGTAATGTACATGTAGAAGCAGACTGAAATTTCAGAATTGCGCTTTCTAAAAATAACTCTTCCGCATCGTCTTTAATGAAAAATTTGTAAGTTTCGACCAATACTTCAATGACGTAAATCTACAGAAATAATTTAAGATGAGAAAAACATTTAGTTAAATATTTCACTATTAAATTACAAATTGTATACATATTCTAATTGGAAACTAGTCTGACGGCCATCAGTGTTTACGTTCCTATCTCCCCGAAATGAGTCCAAGGCTACTTGAAGGCAAGCCTCGACACTTGACTGGAAGCGAGAAATTGGTGTATTTACGATTGCGTTAGAGTGAACTGTTTTGCTGCAAATTCTCCTTTCTGGGTTAGGCCTTCTACTTTTAGAAGAAATTTCATAACATTTTTTTTCTGTGTTGAAAATTAATTGTTAATGTCAAAATTTTGTTAGAAAATTCATCTTGTTTGTTAGTAATTAATTTTTTTGTATTACTAATGTAACTCTTTTGTTACAAATTTAATATAACAGTAGAAGTTATAATATTTTAGTTAAAAAATTTGAATTTCCTGGATAGAAATTGACATAGTTATTTATTTATTTATTTTTTCTATTTTAGAATATATAGTTCAGTAAGTTCATTTCAAGCAAAATATTTTAGTCCGCCTTAATAGAAAACAGTATATATGTATATATATATATATATATATATATATTATACATTCTTGCCCTAGAGTTTGTCAAAAATAACTAAATGGATGCGTAGCCAGTTTGAATAATGCTATCGTTACACTTAGTTTTTAGCAGACGGTATCTTTATCCCAGCGGGGGCATTTTTAAAAGCGTTAAAACATGTGATTACATATGTGAGAGATACTTAATATGTAACTTTGACTTAAAGCTTGTGCATTAAGTGCAGTAATTATATATCAAATACACTTTTTCTTTTCATATCGATCGAAATTTTACATCCTTTTTTCTTTAATCCTCAATTTTTTACAGTGACAGTAAAAAATCACATGTTTTTTCCACTAGTGAGGAGAAGTCTCCTAACAAGTGGGAAAAAGTACGTGAAACAGTGAGAGATAATAATTTTCTATGGTGATTGTGTGATTGAATATGCGATCACGTGACGCTATCTACAAATCAGTTAGCCTCTTTGCAACAGAGTTATTTCAATCCGTGACTCGGCTGCGTGTAACCTTATTATATTAGCGGGACCTAGAATTCTCTTGGTTTTAGTTTTTCTCTTAGGTTAGGAAAATCTGCCACCTACGGGAATCACTGAGGTCGTATTTGGCTTCCGCAACTCAAAAGACATAAGAGTGAATTTATTAGCAGCAAAGTACAGACATTCTATTATTTTGCAATTATCACCATCGCAGATTTAAGAATTCCCTACATTTTTTAGTTTTTGCCTAGGCTAGGGGAAAATTTTAAAATACAACCCAATTCTGAGGTCAGATTCAGTTTCAGCAGCTCAACATACTTAGGTTACATATAAGTATACACTAGTCTCGTGAACAGTTCGGACAACTTTTTTCTATAAACATGTGAGCTTTTTTCAGACGAATACAGTCGTCTTTTCCTACCATATTATGAGAAGTTATTATTTTCTGGGATTAACGATGTAATTTTACAATTATTTAAACAAATAATTTAATTTTCCTCTCTTCATTAAAAAATAAATATAATGAAAAAATAAATATTCATGAGATAACTAAAAAAATTGTTTAAATTAATAATGAGTTTGATCAAAATTATGCTCGGTCGATTGATGCATGTCAATATTTGTATTAATTACCTGTGTGCATGCCATCCATGCGAATAAGCTAATGGGCCTGGTTGCAGTGGAAAGGGCAATGAATTTATAACCCTGGCAGCAGTGATGCGTTGAAACTAGTATTAACCTATTTTTTATTTTTTATCTTGCACCTGTTTACAATATTTTATATTTAAAAACAATATTTTATCCAATTAACATTTTCTAAGTGTTAAGAACAAAAAGAGAATTTAAATAAGAGGATATTAAAAGCGGTCATAAAAATAATGTTTTAAAAAATGCATAATAATGCTTATTTTTTATACAAATATTGATGAGCGTTAGTTAAAATTGAGTAAAAAGCTTAAGGTGGTCTTACATCAATTGGAAAGGTCATTTCTCATAAGCTCGGTGTTAGCAGAGTGTCAAGTGGCTCTGATGGTGGTGGTATTCTCTGCAGGGTTAACTTTACTAATGCAAAACGGGTTGGTCATACATGCCCTAATTTTTTGAAATATAAAAAACTATTAATCATACAATTTCATGTTTTAGGAATAGATTACTTAGATATTCGTACGTCTTCCTCCAGCTGAACATATGCTGCCCGTGTCCTTAATAAACATGTAGATGGGGCGAGAGATCTTATACATAATTTAATAAATAATAATTTTCTCTGGAGAAACAAACAAACCACTAAATTCAAACTAATATGGATATTCCGTGTTTTTTGCCCTTTTGTACATAACCGTAATGTTAAGAATCGTAATTCTAAAAGAACCTTCTTTTACTATGTACCGGTTTATAGCTTTTTCTCTTTCCGAGGTACGACCTCATGAAATATTCTTTAGCTGCTTGCTCTGGATGAAATTGAAATAGGAGAATCATTGCTAACTAACAT
This sequence comes from Druon quercuslanigerum, assembly GCA_010014905.2. NCBI lineage: Eukaryota > Metazoa > Arthropoda > Insecta > Hymenoptera > Cynipidae > Druon > Druon quercuslanigerum. The sequence continues at coordinate 7,289 of JAAAKG020052755.1, forward strand.
TTCTCGGATAATTTTAAAATTAAAAACTTTTGCATTTGATATAATCACATCGAAATCATAACGAACATCGTGATTGACCGGGGTGTTGTAATGAAGTATCAACTCGGTCTTAGTCAACAATTCCATTAATCTTTAACGATTGTCAACAAATATAGTTTAACAAAAAATTCTCTCTTTGACCAAATTTACCACTAAGCGTGAACCTGGATTTCTTAAAATGATTTCAGGTCTAACTCTATTCTCTCAATTTTTTCATGCACGCCGTAGTTAAGGTAAATCGCTCACGCAATAGGCCACAATGTACTTTTTGCAATAATAAACGTAGCGTTCTTTAAATAATTCTTACCACTCTTATAATTCTTCAAGAGCACCGATTGTCATGATATCGAAATAATAGTCCTAAACTGGCCACAAAGAACCTACATAAGAATTATTCTCTGCTCTATTCAAAAAATTGGACATTTACCTTTTTCCAAACCCTGACCAGTGATACCGAATGCTTTGGGGAGAGCACTTAGATGAATAGGCTGGGTATTTTTTATTTTGAAATTTTTTCACTAGCAGCGGAAATATGGGAACTTAATTTGAGGGCTTCCTTTCATTATTTTCTCCATGTTCATGATGCCTCTGAAATCTAGTTCCAAGACTTAAGCCCAAATCGCGTACTCACGCCATAATTAGCCAAAGTAAAACCAATTATCTGAAAATGCCTAATCTTCTCAAAGATAGAATACCCATAACGATTTTTCGACTTTTTCCAAAAACCGACTGAACCAAGCAGACCTAAGGCAGACTCTATCACAAATAAAAAAACCTCAATCCGGATTTAATCCGCTTGGAAAATTGGTACCGCAAAGTATGAGTTAAAAATAAATTTCTTCTTTAGCTCGGTAAGCCTCCAGTTCCATGATAGCATGTGTAGATGTAGGCTGCGATGCTCATGTCGACGATTCCGCGCACCACTTTTCTTCACTGACGACCTCGTAAAATTAAAAAGAGGGTCCAGTTTAAGGTTACTTAACTTCAGCCTCGATTTCTTTATCCTTCATCCGCTCCTGTTTCGAGTACATTCTCAGCCTCCGTAGGGTATGAAGTTTCCTACTCTGTGATTCAGAGTCAGAAAGTAACAGTAAACATTTTTCTTACTTATTGCTTATTCATCGCGAGGGTTTTTAATTGAAACGCTGAAAATAAGGGGATACCTAAGAAACAAGGTAATCCCGATATGCGTTTTCGATTAACTATTCGACCCATGAAGCCAGTACCTGCAATTGACCCTGCAAATCCAACTAGATAGATCATGAAGATTAATATAAAACGAGAAAAACGCTTAATCTAGTACGCAGAATGCAAAGTTATTTCCTAAACGTAAACGAAAACCACTCTGACCAGAAGGGGACAGCTCGTTTGAGTCGAGTTACCCGCAGATGATTTCTAATACGGATTTACGGAATTATTTTCGGAGTGGGATGTCAAAAAGAATGTGATCGACCGCGATAGTCTTCACGTCCCCTATTGATCTATTCCCGAGTACGAAGTCACGGTCAGACACAGGACACTGCGAATTGTAAAAGAATCTAGATTGGAAATAATACAAACAGATTTCTACTTGCAACGGCAAGAGTAATCGAACAATTGTCCTTAGTAAATTGAACACTTACGCGGAAGTCACAGTCAGGAAGTAATATCGATACTACAATTAGACTGCCGATAAACTGGCCATATAATTCAAAAACAATATGATAGTGACATCAGAGGATATGGTCAGTTTTCTTACAACTCTCATCTTTGAATCGCCTCTAAGAAAAACGACGAATCCGGCTAGAAAGTCATAGGGGACCCATACGCCCTCTCCAGCATCACAGACACCCTTGGTCATCTAAGTCACGTCCAGTATTTTTGATGCTCAATCTGGCGATCGGTTTTGACGAACTTAAAAGCCAGGTATAAAAGGGATGCTCGGCACTAAAATCTTTGTATACTTAGCCCTAATCGTTGTCCATTTCAAGGACTTAAAGAAACACGAAATGAAATTATAAAATATTAGCCACGAAGGATTGAACGCAAAGTTGGCGCAGTTAAAGACAATGGTAATTTTACTTGCTATTCTGCGACATCCCAACTTTAGGAAGACCTTTAAGCTGACTACCGACGGCTCTAACCTCGCCAAAGGAGCTATACTGATTTAAGAGAAGGACGAGCTATACATGCCTATAGTTTATTTTTCAAGGCGATGAACAGATGTCAAGAAAGGTACCTCGAGGAGAAAAAGGAATGCTTGGTCATCGGCCCAGCCCTGAAGAACTTCCGTTTCTACTTGTACGGTCGAGATTTTGTACTACTTCCTAGGAGACATAATTTTCGAAATTACCAATAAAAATTTAAATACAAGCATGGAAAGCTCAACAGGGGTGTGGAAGCATTATCGGAACATTTTAATGAAAATTCTTCCGAAAACTCGGAAGAAAACACGGATCCTGAGAACCTGAGAAACCCTAAGCGACAGGACCTTCAGAAGGAACATCCAGCAACGTCGCTTGTGTCTTTTTATAGGAGAAGAAGTGTACAACATTAGGGAAAGCGATACCAGCATTATTTAGGACAAAGGCCTTGAAGCCTGTAAGAAGCGACGGAGCCGCCCCTCCACCGTCCATCGACCTCCCTGCAATTGTCTACAGGAAGCTAGGGAGATCAAACAAAATATCAGCGGAATATTAAGTGACAAATGCGACCACAAATAGAGCCCCCCCCCCCCACTTCAACTGGAAGAAAGCTCTATAAGTAAGTGACTGACGTGAAAAAGGAAAACAAACAGATTGCCGGCCGTCAGAATTGAATGTTTTACCAAACTATCTTCGGATGACGACGATTTTGTCTCTTCGGACATTCCTGTATTCGAAAAATCCCATAGCGTGCTACCCGAATTACGACCTTCAGTCATTACGAAAGGTGGTGGCGCAATCACCAAGAGCGCTACACTTGGCATTAAGAACTCGAATTCATGGTTCTCTTCCTTGCAAGACCCCTTCGTAGACATATAGGTTGAGAAGACATGCAGTAACGATAGTAAGTAAAAATCTGAAGGTTTTGGTAAGCGTCTGGTTTAACCCAAATAACCCTTTGCAAGTTTCACAGCATAAGCAGGGCCTTAAAATTACTAACGCAGCCGAGATAGATGTATCAAGAATGGCTATCAAAAGGCGACTGAATGGAATGGCAGGAAAGCTGGCTAGAGAAAGCATCGAGGTCTCGCAATCACTGAGTTAGTTGAGAAAGTTCTCCCTGCCCCTGGATGAAGCTGTTGGAAGAAAAGATTTGGGTATGGAAGGAAAGGACGGAAAACAGGCTTGACAAGGTGGAGGGCAGGTCGGAGATTGAAGTATATGACAAGGGCGAAGACGAAAAGCAATGTATTTAGGAGAGGGTGGAGAATATAACAGAAGAGAATGTGGGAGAGCATAGAAATAAAAAGGAGAAGAGAGCGGACATGGTAAAGTTAAGGGCAATAGAGTTGAGAATGCAGAGAAGGGAGATAGGAGATATAATATCGTAATACAAGGATTGAAGCTAAAGAGCGTGGAAGAAATGGAAGGGGTTGAAGCGCTGCAACAGAGCATGGAGTTGGTTAGAGGAAAGGTAGGGAAAGTTAGGCTGAAGGAGAAAAAGGAGAATAAGTTTGCGGTAGTGGAATTGGAGGAATGAGAAGAAAAGCTGGGGATAATGCAAAACAAAAATAGGATGAATGATGAGAATAACTTCATCGATAAAGATTTAACGAGGATGTATAGGGATGTTCAGAAAATGCTAATCGACAAGACTAGGAGGGAGAGGAGTAAAGGAAGAGCGGCGAAGGTAGGGTATCGGAAAATAAAAGTAGATGAGAAAATGTATGTATTGGCCGAGCAGAAGGAGCGGTCGAATGAAGTGCAGAGGAACTTTTTTCGTGGGAAGTAGGGGGTGTGAGTAAATCAGGGATGAGGATCGTTAGAGGTACTTTACTGGAACATAGCTGGTTTAAAGAGGAAAGATGAGGACTTCTGGAGATATATTCAGGATTTTGATATGCTGGGACTGGTAGAGGCGTGTTTTTATAGTAAAAGGAATGGGATAGTGTAGAGCCAAACTTGCCAAGGAGGTATGTGTGAAGGCTACCGTAGGCGGTCAGAATAAAGAGGAAAGGAAAGGCTAAAGGAGAAAGAGAGGAGTTCTCACTGACAAAATTTGTGGACAAAATAAGCGGGTGAAGGAAAGCAAGGTGGGGAAGAAGGGTCGTTAAGAAAGAGGGTGAAATTATACATTTATCAATCATTATTACCTTTAGAATATTAGAAAAAGTCGAATGCATTCCCATGTAAAGATGCACTAACCTTGCCAAGTTTTCTCAAATTTGATTCTATCATGATCGTGACGTCATCCTTAAATGATAAAAATAGCTACTGGTTTTTGCATTGCTATAAAAAAGTGGAAGAGTAAACACGACGAAAATCGGACAATCCATTAGTTGCTACATTTTTTCCTCTATGGAAAATTCTGTTTCTATAATAAAAAGGCTATGTTCAATCGATTTAGGTTACGTTTTTACAAATTCCGAAATTGTAAAGAAATTTCTGAATTATGCTTAATTGTAAAAACAGTTATTTCATATTTTTGGGCATGTTATGTAAATGTTTAAGGACAGACGGGTAAAATATGACGTTATAACAAATTATGTTTTCATTTTATTTGAATATGTCAAAAGGTAACGAAAAGAAAACAAAAGATACGTCTTTGCAAAGCGGAACGAAACGAAATTTTCGAACTGGACCCTGTTTTAAATAGGAAATTCTAAGCTTTAATTTTTCAATGTTTAAATTTTATCAATCAATTTTCCTAAGGCTTGAAAAATTTAAACTTTATACATCTTCGGGATAACCAAGAAAAAATACAGGAATGCATCCGAATTTAATTTTCACAATTATACGTGAATATATTTCAATTACTTAGCGACTTTTTTACCTAAGAATGGGACGCAATTTTTTTTAATTAATTTATAAATTTTCATTATTAGAAAAAAATTTAGGTTCGTAGCACTGATTCTCTGGCTTAGAATAAATGAATGTAAGACTGAGATTTGGCAGAGAATCAGAAAAATTATTTACGAGATTAAAATAATACACTAATAAATACAAGAACCTGTTATCTTCTGTACTGAAAATCCATTCGTATATTCCATATTTTATATCATAATCGAATTGTGGATTTTTCATCATTTTTTGTCCGATAAAAATGTGAATATTTGATTTTTCAAGAAAATTCAAAAAGTTAAGAAAGTTCAAAAAGTGCTTGACCCTAAATATTCATTACCCTTTGCTTTTTTGGATTTTTTTTTGTTGCTTTTTGGAGGTTTTAAGGTCTGATTTAACTTTTGTAGTAATGAAAATCATGTTTTTATTTCTTCAAAAAAAATTTTCAATTTTGTCGCGTAAATTTAAAAAAAAATTGTAGTTTTTTAAAATTAAAAATTAATTTTTTGAAGCAATATTTAAGTACACTTTTTATTGTATTTTTGCTTAAAGACATTCAATCTCTTAGTATAAAAATTTATTAGTTTGGCTAAAGATTCAAGGATTTCGTTGAAAATTTACTTCAATTGTGTAAAAGCTCATTTTTCTAACTTATTAAAATATACTATTCTGTGTTAGAAGTTTGTCTTCTTTGGTAGAAAAATAACCTTCGTGTAGAAAATGTAAGTATTAGCTCAAAAATGCCATAATAATATTAAAAATTAATAAAAAAATTTTAGTATTTGGTAGAAAATTCGTGTAATACTTAAAACAAAAAATGCAACTATTCGACGTTTTGCGGGACATTTCTTATGAAAGGCATAATTCTTTTTGCCAAAAAATTTATTTTATTCGGTTAAAGACTTATATCTCTAATTTTAAATTAAACTATACCCTTCTTAAAAAATTTATCATGTTTAAATGATAATTGGTATATTTTATTTTATTTTTATTGTGTAGAAAACTCAAGATCTGGGTTGCAAGTTCAACTATTTTGGGTAAATTTTTCTTTGCTTTATCGAAAATTAATCATTTTAGTTGAAAGTACTTTTTTAAACATTTTACAAATTTAAAAAAAATTTTTTTTCAAAATGATATTTTTACTCAAAATGTAGCTAATATATTTTTGCTATGCAATTAATCTTTTTTAGTCAAAAATTCAATTACTTCGGATTTTAAATTAAAAAATCTGTTTTAACAATTCGTCTTTTATGCCTTTAAAACGGAATAGTTTCGATGAGATGCTTTTTTTATTGATTGAAACATGTTTCGTGATTCAAAATGGAACGATCGGACAGATTTGACTAAAAATTTAAGAACTTTTTGGTGAAAATATTAACTATTATACTTTTTGTTGAAAATTAATTTTTTTTTTGGTGTTAAGTATTCATAATATAAATTCAAATTCTTGTACTTATCATTAGCTCCCTCTATAATGATGCAAAAACTGTGTTACCAACACTATTAGTCTCTGTACGAAATTCGTCTAAAATTCAACAGAAATCGAATCACCAAGATTCCTATCAATGCATGAGTCAGTTTTTTAGTGCGCATAGGCATGATCAAAGGCACGAGCAGTAAACAATTCGCAACTTCAATATAATTCAATTATTTCGTCAAATTCTCGAGGCCAGCCACCTAACCTCTCATGCTTTGAGGAAAGCTGACAATTTCCACTACCGCACAATTCGTATTCTGGACTTGAGGCCATCTTTCAAGACTATCGCTGTATGGGTCAGCTTATCGTCGGCAGGCCAGCTGGGTCAACAACTCCAACAAGCAAATATAGCAAACGCAGTAGCCGGTAACAATCAGCCTGTTGTCATTAAAGCATCAGGCCTAAAATTGCCTTAAATTCATTTACGATAATTTAACGGAGAGCTCTCTGATTGGCTAGGCTTTAGGGAAACTTTCGAATCCCTAATTCACGAAAATGAGGATATTGGTGAAATCGAAAAATTCCATTATTTGCTCGTGGCACTTAAAGATAGTGAAGCTCAAGTTACTGAATCATTAGAATTTTCTGCAAATAATTATCAAGTGGCCAATCAACCGATAACTGGATTTCTCTGCTAATCTACCTGTTATCGTCAAAATTAGATAATAATACGGTCAAGGCTTGGGAAAAGGAAAGAACGTGTAATGAAATTCCAACTTTAGGAGAATTCAAAAAATTCTTAAATTCCCGCGCGAACTTATTGAAAACTTTAGAGGTAAATAACTTGCGACTCAAAAGGGATTCGTAACCAAAATTCAAAGACAAAGGTAATTCCCAATCAAAGAAATTGTTTTTTTGGTTACAAAATATGCTGTGCTCTCTGCAAAAAGGAACACCACATACAAGATTGCTCTAATTTTCTCTATCTTTCAGCTCACGAAAGAGCAGAGACAGTTAGAAATTGCAAGCTTTGTGTGAATTGTTTGAGGCCTGGCCATTTTCAAGGGGAATGCAAATAAAAAGGTTTCAATCAATATCAGGGTAGAGACAACACGTTGCTTCATTTTGAAAGAGGCAAAGCACCTACGCCTAATGCAGATGCAGAGTCTAAAGAAAAACTTATGTTTTCAACCAATTCTATAACGTTAAATTCAGATGATGGCGTTCTCTCAACAGCTGCAGTATTTGTAAAAAATTGAGAACAATGAGCTACGTCAAGCTCGTCTTTTATTAGATTCAGGTTCCCAATGTAACCTTATCACTTCTGAGCTCTGTGATTTGCTCAAATTCAAAAGAACGCATTTTAACGTCAATATAAGTTTAACCAGCGATTGTCCTTCAGCATTTAAGCACAAATGTGAACTTGAGATCTCTTCAAAAAATAGTTTAGTTAAAATTTGCGTTACGTGCCTTGTTGTACCGAGAATTAAATTTGAAGTGCCCAAACTTCCATTTGATGCAAAGTTACCTAAAGTATATTAAACCATCGGATCGACACATCGATAAAGCTGGAACAATCGATATTTTCTTAGGTAATGCGATTTTTTAGTCACTAATTTACGTTGGACAAATGAAACTAAACAATAATGGGCTTCTGCTACAAAAAAGCAAGATCATCTGTATAATTGCCGGGCCCCTGCCAGGTCCACAATCTAAGCTAGTTACCTGTAACTTAATTAACAAAATAAATGTTGAGAACCAATTAACAATATTCTGGGAACTAGAGGAATCTTCATTAAACAAACGTGTTTTACTCTTAAAGAAACGGTTAAACGCGACGAAAGGGGGAGCTTCATCGTTTCAATTTCACTAAAAAATGATCCTCACAAATTAGGTGATTCAAAGGAACGCGCGCGACGTCATTTATTTAATTTAGAAAATAGTTTTTTAAAGCAACCTGAAATTCAAAAGGAATACTTATAATTTATAATTGAGTACATTGAATTTGGGTACATGAGAAGGGTCGATAGCAAGAAGGACGCTTTGCCATCATATTACCTTCTACATAAATGTGTGATTCGCCCTGAAAGCGTATCTACAAAGCTGCGGGTAGTTTTTGACGCTTCCGCCACAACAACTTCAGGTATTTCGTTTATTATAGGCGCGGATATAGAGAACATGTATCGCCTGGCAAAAATTACTTCTGAACAAACTTCGCTTCAACGAATTTTATGGCGTTTCGACTCAAATAAACCAATTAAAGTATTCGAATTAATGACAGTTACGTATGACACCACGGCAGCATCATTTGTAGCCATAAGATGTTTAATGGAACTTGCTCTTCAATGCGAAAAGGATGAACCTAAGGTAGCTAAATCAATTCTATTATTCTATATATTATTCTACTGAAGAAGCTATTTCTCTTGAAAATTGGCTGAAGCAAATTTTAGACACAGGTTGTTTTACCCTCCGCAAATGGGAATCCAATAGCCCAGAAATAATTAACGAAATAACAGAATCTCAGAAATCTTCTAACTATATTAATATTTCGACTAATAAACAAATTAAAACACTCGGTATTTTTTGGAAAATAAATCCAGATGTTTTAAAGTATTCAATCAATATCTTTTATAGTTCTAAGGTTACAAAAATACAAATACTTGCAGAAATTGTTCAAATTTTCGATCCACTCGGCCTTCTAGGGACAAATCTTTACCGTATGAGCTACATGCGCAATGTTTAAATTTCAAACACAACTTCCTAGCCTGAACGATCTTAGTATACCTCGAAAGGTTATTTGTTCAAAGGTAATTAATCTTCCATTACACGGATTCTCGGACGCTTCCCAAAACGGGTACGGGGCGTGAATTTAGCTTAGATCACAGAATAACTGTGGCCACATCACGGTAAAATTGCTTTGTTCAAAGTCAAAAGTTGCTCCGATAAAGACTCAAACCATTCCTAAACTGGAACTATGTGTAGCTGTTTTACTGGAAAAGTTGTGTGCATAAAAATATAACCGAGACTATCGTAACAAATCACGTTGCTCAAATACACGAGTTAGCTGATATCAAATTTTGGCGGCACGTTACTACTAAAAGCAACCCAGCTGACTGTTTATCTCGAGGCGTAACTCTAAATCAAATATCCGATCTAAATCTTTGGTTAACAGGTCCAGATTTTCCATTAAAAAACAATAAAGTCAACGGTCCTTTAAATACCGTAAAATTGCAAAACTTTTTACCTGTTCTTGCTCGCTTATATCAAAGAACTTCTTTCCAAACAGAAATCAATCTTATACAAAATAACAAACCAATTACCAAAAGAAAGTTATCTTTCTTAAATCCGTTCTTAGACGAAGCAAAAGTATTGAGGGTTGGCGGTAGACTAGAAAATTCGAATTTTAATAAAGAAGAAAAACGTCCTATCGTCATTGACTCAAATCACACATTCACAAAAGTACTCTTTCAGCAAAAACGCATTAAGTTACTCCACGTACCGCCTCAGTTATTATTAGCAAACATAAGAAAAACTTTCTGGCCAATCAGTGGAAGAAACTTAGCACGAAAAACAGTTAACGACTGTATAAGGTGTTCCAAGGTTAAACCAAAATGAATGTTTTTAATGACGGGAAATCTTCCCTCAGCTCGCTTATCTCTATCGCCTCCATTTTACAATACTGGGGTCCATTACGCATGTCCTTTTTGTATCAAAGATCGAAAGGGTCCTGGGTGTAAAATAACTAAAGCTTATGCGAGTTTGTTCATCTGTTTCACAACTAAAGCCTTGGATTTAGAGCTCGTTTCAGACGCTACTGCAGAGGCATTCATAGCTGCTCTGCGGCGACGTTTTGCTTCAAGGCGCAGAAAAGCAGCAAACATTTACTCTGACAATGGAACTTATTTTGTTGGGGGAAATAATGAACTTGAACGTCTGGGGAATTTTTCAATTTAAGAGTCGATAGGATTGAGTGAATCAGTTTTGAATATTAGAATTCAATGGCATTTCATTTCGGCTAACGCGCCACATTTCGGAATCCATTGAGCACCACTTGAAACGTGTAGCAGGGGATGCGGTTTTCACCTATGAAAAATTTTACACTTTATTAGCACAAATAGAGGCAACACTGAATTCTCGACCCTTGACTCCTCAATCAACTAATCCAAAGGACCTTTCTCCTCTAACGCCTGCATACTTTCTAATTGGTCGAACCTTTGCTAGCGTCGCCGATATAGACTTAATGCATTTGAAGGAAGGAAGTCTATCTAATTCGCACAGAATTCAGCAAAATTTGTGGAGCCGCTGGAATCAGGAGTATATTTCTGAGCTCCAAAGACGAACAAAATGGAAGAAGCCTTACCGCATGATCAAGAAAGACCCGTAGGTCCTTCGAAAGGAAGATAAGACGCCACCACCTACATGCAAGCTAGGTAGAATTTTCGAAATTCATCCTGGAAAGGATGGCATCTCTCGTATAGCCTCTGTCAGAACAGTGAAGGGCATCGTTCGTCGAGCATTCACTAAATTGTGTCCTCTACCTAATTGTGACTAATTATTATTATGCATTCGG
>JAAAKG020052766.1:0-18278 GCA_010014905.2 Druon quercuslanigerum
CGGACGTTATTTTATATTTGAGAAGACCTTTTATCAGAAAATTTTTTGAATCGTTATTTTACCCAACAATTTATCACAGGTTATAATTGAACCAATTAAATGATACTATCATAATTAAAAAAAATTTAATAAAAGTTTTAAATATTAAAAAAATTGTTTGTAATGGGATTTTTTCATATAAAATTACTTCTATGGCAATACGAAGCAATAGTTAATAAATATTATTTATTTTCAAGAACCTTTCGATTAAACCTTGTCGATGCTCACCCAGTATAATTATAATATTTCAGTTTATATTCGAAAAATATTTATTATACATATATTTTACCAATAACTTCAAAACAATATTACATTAAACAGATTTTAATTGCATTTCACATATTTAACTACCTGACAAATTATAATAGCCCATTTTGAAAACTATATATTAGGGTGATTTGAAAATATTAATTTTGTTGGATTTCCAAAATCCACGAACCTAAAAGTTTGTGTATTTTAGAAGTATTTTATTCTGTAAACTTGAGTCTGATAAAAAATTAATTTAGATATCACAAATGTATTCAAGTTTTAAACAGTAAATAGCGCAAAATTTGTTTTGTACCTGATACCTTTATAAATTTGCATCATCCTTGTTTTCTAGAATTTGCAGTCTATATTATTGCAAATATATTCTGAATGATAAAAATGAATTAGAAGTACAAAAGAAAAACAAAAATGAGCTAGAACTGATTAAAATTCTCTAAAATTGACGTTTTTCTTCATTCTAAACATCTATAAAAATCCTCGATAATTACACTAAAAATCTGATAATATCACCAGATATTCAGCAAAATATATCCTTAAAAATGAGACCAAAAAACTTGAATACTCTTTATTTTTCGCTAATTATTGACTCGAAAATATGTACGCATGTTTTTTTTTTAGAAAAATGAAAGATTTAATAGCTTTTTTATTTCTTTTTTATGTCTGTTTTTTACTACTCGTACAGCTTTCTTTCATCTAGGTGTGTACTATGTAACAGTAGGAATATATTTTAATATACTTTAATTGAATTAAATAGTGCAGTTGGTTACAAATTACGACTTTTTACTAATTTCACTATTTTCATTAGATACAATATATTAAAATTCTGGCATAGTATTCCTTAGCATACATGTTTTTTGCATATATTTGGCAGAGAAGTAAAACAAAAAAGAAAAAAGCTAATAAATCTCTAATTTTTCTAAAAAACATGTGTACACGTTTTCAGTCCTAAATTAGTGGAAAATAAAGCTTTTTAAAGTTTTTTGGTCTTGTTTTAAGGGTAATGTTTGTATCAATTTTGGTAATTTGTAGTGCAATTATGTAGTCTTTTTAATCTAATTAAACAAATATATCATTCAGTATATGTTGGCAATAATATAGAGTGAAAATTATAGTAGGCAAGAATACTGGATTATATTTTTATCGGGCTCAAATTTTCAGAATAAACTACTCGCAGCCTAAAACATTTAGGCACTGAGAGTACTATATGTACTATACATACATAAATCCAACAACTTATCTTTAAATATTCAGAAATGTACTCAAGTATATTTATCAAGTTCTGTTTGCTTACTCCTAATTTAAATTATTTTTACTATAATTTATAATATTTTCTGCTGAAATTCTATTAAACTTTGAAATATTGTATAGAATTTAACAAGAATTCTTCGAATACAAGTGAGTTCCATTAAATCTTAACATATTTGATAGAATTTCATGGGATTTCGAACGGAATATCATAATTTTGTCGAAAGAGATATAGCACATTTGCGAAAAATGAAAATTTTCGAAGAAAAAATTACGGAAATTAATAAGACTAACGGAAATTTTTTTTGATAAAATTTAAAAATTCCGAAAGCAAAATTTAAAGCAAATATGCAAATTCCGGAATGTTAAATTTTCAAATTTCTACAATTAACGAAACTTAAAAACCAGACATTTCAAAATCCCGAAATGAGCACATTTTTGTTTGTGTCTTTTCAGATATATTTTACATAATATGGTTTTTGAAAAAATATGTTTTCTGAAACCCATTTTTTAAACATTCCAATAGAAACATCCCACAATTGAATTTGTTTGCGTTCTTTTGAGTTAAATTCCTAGTCTAACTGAGAAAAAGTAAATCTTTTCGAAAACTCATAATGCCTTATAATAATAATACCCTATGGAATATATTTTCTTTAATAATACCAATTTTTAAAAAATTGCAAAGAAAGCTAATCTTTTTAAGAAAATTAAATATTAAAACATTTAGAAAAGCAGCTGCCACTATGTTAATCAAAAGAACATGTTGGTTTATTTTATTTAAAAAAAATAGTACTAATTATTTTAGAATTACCTAGAAAAAGTTAAAGAATCTAAGCATCATCACACAATAAAATAAATTATTAGTTGCTACACGTATATACAAATAAATATATAACATGATAATAACAATCCGCTGATTTTCTTTTAATTTGATAGAAAAAAAGAGTATATAGCGCCAAGTACCACCATGCAATGTACTGTAAGATCTTTGAAGGCTTGCTCTTGACAAAACTTTGCGAATAAAATTTGAAACGGTATTGGCTTGAAATGTGGCAACGTTGCGGGCTTGTGAGCATCGTATAAATGTTAAATTATACACAAATGGGTCTGGTGTGATCTGGAATGATCCAGGTCCGGATATAGTGCACAACTTCTGGTACAAGTACCTGATGACTATGCTTCATGCGTTGGCAAGGTGTTTTCAGAAGATCATCAAACACACAGATCTGATGAGAGGCTTTATACTCCAGGGCACTACGTATATGTTACATGAAAAACCAGATGCTCAAAATCCACCTAAATTTCGACCGATATCCCGTAAAGATGTTGCAAAAACTCGCGAGGCAGTAAGGATCTACTCACTATAGGCGATGCTGCCTTGACTCAAGCTCGTAAACATTAAAGAAACTTGCACATGGCATACCGTGACTACAAGCAAGCGTTTGCTTTCGTGCCGGCTGACTGTTTGCTTAAAGTCCTAAAACATTAAAAAATTTGCCCACGCATCATTGTCTTTTTCAGTTGTGCGATGATGCTTTAGGGTACAAGAATCAAGTACTTTGATCACGGATAACCAAGGATAACTAGATCAATACGCATTAGGACGGGTATATTTCAAGGAGACTTTTTTAGTGCACTATGGCTCTGTTTAGCGTGGAACGCATTGAGCAAAATACTAAGCAACATATCTTATGGGCTTAGTAATACATGATAATGACAATTTGAATCAACTGACGCATCTTCTATACATGGATGACCTGAAGCTATAGGCTATTTCAGATCAGAAACTGCAGAAAATGATCGATTTCACAATGTAGTTTTACAATGACATCTACATAGAGTTCGGACTATATAAATGCAGAACAGTGCTCTTAGTCAGAGTAGACTCAGGGACCACAAAGCAAGAGAACGAGTTTTTCAATGACATTGAGGCAATGGCTACGGACAAGTCATATAAAGACAAGCCCAAGGAATGAATTTCAAAAGAATTGCTGAATAAAGACATTTATAATTTCGCTGGGGATAAAGGAATTTACATTGAACCTGGCCCAATATATGTTTACGAGTTGGGTCAGTAGTTATTAAAACGGCAGCATACTTAAAAAACAGAACTTTAGCGAATACATTGGAGAAAAAAACTCCGTACGAAATTATGATGGGAAAAAGCCCGATATTATAAATTTAAAACTATATGGGAGTACAGTTTTCGTTAGAATCCCGGAGATTAACAGAAGAAGTAAATGAGATAGAAAAGCAGATATCGGAGTATTGGTTGGATGCGAAGCCGTAAGTTATAGATTCTCAATCAATAATATAGTGATGGTAGCGATGCATGTAGATATAATTGAAGAAAATTTCAAGCAAATTGTATTAAAGAAAACCATTTATTCTGTTAAAATAATTTAATTGATAATGAGATTATTATTCAGGAACATCAAAATGAAATTGAAGAGAATCAAAAAAATTAATTTGATAAAAATTAAATTATTGAAAACAATGTGTATAATTTACCTAGTATTAAGAATTATGAGATTCAATGTTTAAATAAGAACGATACATGGAATTTAGTTATAAAATTTAAAGATAGAGAGGTATTAGATTTCAAGTGGAAAATAAGTAATTGTGGATATATATTCGCCTGTTGCAAGAAACCGTACATTACAGATTTTGCTAAACTTTTTTGTACAAATGATTTTGTGGTAGATCAAATGGATATCAACTTAGCCTTCTTAAACGGGAAAGTAAGTCCAGAAGTGTATGTAAATCAACCGCAAGGTTACGATAATAATACAGGCAATCTATGCAAAATAAAAAAGGCTTTTTACAAATTGCCCGTACTTATTAATTTCTGGTAAAAAAAGAAAATTATTAAAGTCTATTAAGAAGAAATTAGCAGTTTGTTTTCGAACGAAAGATATGGACCAAGTAAAAACTTATTTAGGAATAAATATTGATTATAATTGCGCGAATAATGCCACGGCGTTAGATCAGGAAAATTATATCGAATCGTTAGCTAGAAAGTACACTGTGTAATAGGAGGCGCGCTGATTGTTGGCTTTGACCATACTGATTATTGGGGAACTTTTATTGGTAAGCGTGGTTTCTGTTCTATCAATACAGGAAAGACAACGGTCTCCACCGTAATTATTAAGTTCCCCACCGCACTTTCTACGGTGAATAACCGTCGTCAGTTTGACAGAAAAATTACTGTTATCGAAAGCAATGTTTACGTTGGGTAACCGTAGTGAGTCCGTTTTCGTTCACCGGACAGAATATGGTGAAATGGCGATAACATCGATAACAGCTGATCGGCAGGTCTCATTCTGCTACTGGCGATGTAACTGATATTTAAACAAATTAGGTTTTTATAACTGTCGTTAATATAAAACCGATAATGCATGATCATTTTCCAGCATTATAATGTAGTGTTACTATAAAATAATTTGTTAAAAGTCGTTATGAAATAAGGAGCGTTGTGCAGTGATAATAATATTTAAAAATTTTCTTCCGCATCTTCAATTAAAAACATTCATTTCCTCCACGTTAATTAGATTTATGATCAATTAAATTGAAAAAATCCAATCTATTTAAAAAAACATTCATTTTTGTAATTTTAGCATTAGTGGATCAAAAGTCAGAGAATTTTTATGATTGCGGCCAATGGCAGCTCTTGATATGGGAAAGTAGCAGAACTAGTACGGAAAGCCCGGACAGAGATTCAGATTATTCATAGCAATCAGTCCGGTAAACGAAAACGGACTTATGATGGTGGCCCAGCGTAAGCATCATTACCAAATGAGATAGTAAGACGATGGTCGTGGCGGCTAAAGCGTAGACTTTGGACGCATTCTGTTGGCTTGCGGGTTCGGTTTCCATCTCACACTATGAAAGAGCCTCGGCGGCCCATGCGGTGAGAACTAGAGAGTCGTGGGACCAGTACCTCTAGCGAAAAATGTTCTCTAAGTACTTACGGCTCTAGCTCTTGGTGATTCGGAACCCACCTTAAGCTGAAGGTCCCCCTCCCACCACCAAGTAAGTGTATGGGAGGTCTGTTAAGGAATAGGGAAGAAGGTACAAGAAAAATATAGACCCTTAGGGGACATATTAGAAGCTTCCATTCCAGTATCAAATGAGATAAAATATAGAAATTTGATTGGAGCAATTTTATATATAAGCGCAAGTACTAGTATAGATCTTTGCTAATGTTTGAATTACTTAACTATATTTTAACAAAGAATTGAAGTTCAAATATGGAAAAAATTTAAATGATGATATTTCAGATTGATTTATTGATGCTTATTGGGCAGGAGATGTACTTGATAAAAAACCCACGACTGGGTACCTAATAAGAATGTATGGCAATATTATATTCTGGAAATCAAAAAACAAGAAATTGTAACAAAATCCTCAACGGAACCAGAATATGTAGCGCAGTCAGTATCTGTAAGTGAGATTAAATTGATTAAAGAATTATTAAAAAATTTTAGAACTGGAATTAAAAATACGATGCGAATTTAGGAAGATAATACTAGTGCGATTAGCATAAGTAAATTTGTAAATTTAACAAAGAAGTATATGAAAATGCATTGCCACTTTGTAAATAGAGAAATTCATGTAATAAAAATAGAGTCAGAAGTAAATCCAGCAGACACCTTCACTAAGGTTTCACGATGAATTAAATTTAAAAAGTTTAAAGAGTACTTAAAATTGAGTTAAAAAGAAAAATGCTTAGAAATGAGTGTGATTTTGTAGCATTGAACGCGGTGAGCGTCACTTAAAGGAAGCGTCCATGAGCTCCAGTATACATTTAATGTAGTGTGTTTAATAAACTATAGTGTTCCATTGAGTAAACTCATAATATCTAATATTTCATTCCACCTCCAAAATTAATAACTGCCAACAGACGTTTCCCTCAATAGCCCACGATTATTTACTTGAGGTCCATAATACATGGGGGGCATACATGGGGTACAATGATTAATCGTTTTAGTCGTCAGGTAATGACGGTGTCCAGTTCTTGCCCATTACATGAGAAATCTTTCAAGGTCATTCATTCAGTGCAATATGGTTTTCTTTAGCATTAAAAACACTAATTTGGACACTGAACAGCACGTCGTATGGGATCCAAATGAAGGTGGGAGTGCCTGTAGAGCTCTCCATGATTAATGTATCAATAAAAGGGCTATGAACGGGCTATAAAAGGGCTCCCCAGTATGAATTTTGGATGCCTATAGACAAAGTACCAGGTCATGAGTATCTATGGCTTTTTTACCGGGAACAGTAGGCAAAGTGCAAGGTGATAAAGCCATCGACTCTTCTTACTAAAGTAGCTAGAGCTAGCCACAAGTACAGATAAGCTGAATATAGCAGACCAAAAATGCTCAATATGCGCAAATGGATTGCTTTCAGCTCTTTAAATAGCTGCCATCAAAATGGAAGATGTTGACAATGAAGACCTGATTAAAGCTGAAGGCATACTTGCCAGGGACAATGCAATCAAGTACCGGGTCTAAGAGACCTTCAGCCAGACATTAATAACGATGATATGGATAGCGAAATCCCAGAAAACCTACATTATCTTAAGAGGGATTTTGGTCCTGCTTTACTAGAGTTAATACAAGAGTTAAGAGTCAATAATAAGGCTTTCTCTGCTCAAGACAAACATAACAAAGGATCGAGGTGCATTAATGAAACTCATGTACAACAAGGTTTTACCAATTCGTTTGGACGCAAAACACTCTGCATTACAGGTACAAAACTCTTGTATATTGTGCAGCTGTGGCAGCTGTAGAACTTTGAGCCGCAGAACCACCTTGGAAGATAAGGTTAGGTATGGATTTTATCAAAATAAGTTGCAGATAGGGTCGATTGACCTAATATAAGAAAGGGAATAGAACCAGAGAGCTGATACACCATGTTACAAAAATAATCCACCCTCTTTACATCGAAACATTGACACCAGCAATCTTGGGTGAGTTTATAGACTCCCAACGACAAAGACTTGCTGTTCTAACTGCTAGAATGCGTCGGTGCAACAAAATTAGCGCAAGAAGGCAACAAAAGCAACATGACTAACTAATGGCCGGGCTTTTAAGTAAAGATAAACAGAAGCAATTTAAATTGTAGGTTGTTCCAACTAGATCAAGCTCGAGCTAACAATAACCCGGAAATGGAACTGACTATATTGCGACTTCAAAGTTTTCAGCGTTTTTGAAAAGGGCGAGTGACTGGAAAGCTCCAGGTCCGAAAATGGTGCTCAAATTTTGGTACAAGTACATGATGCCACGCTTTATGCACCAGAGTAGTACGCATATGTTTCCTAAAAAACCACATGTTCCAAATCCATATGATAGTACGCATATGTTTCCTAAAAAACCACATGTTCCAAATCCATATGAATTCTCCCTTCGAGGAAAATGACATACATACAGAAGAAAAAAAGGATGATGCATAAAATCGGTAATGGTATACATTGACTACAAAAAAGCGTTGCCTTTCATACCACATTACTATTTGCTTGAAGCCGAAAAATGTACAAAATCTGACCACGATTATCGACTTTCTAAGTTGTGCGATGATTTTTTTGGTGTGAAAGAATTAGGTATTTAAATAATGAACAAGCAAGGACAACTACGTCAATACGCATTACAACAGGTATCTTTCAAGAAGAAACCTACAGTGCATTATGGTTGTCTTTAGCGTTGAACCTATTGAGCAAAACCCTGAATAGCATATCTTATGGGCTTAGAATACATGATAATGGCAATTTTAATCAACTGATTCATCTTCTATACATAGATGACCTGAAGCTATAGGATTTTTCAGGTCAGAAACTGCAGAAAGTGATCGATTTCAGAAAGTAGTTTTACAATGATATCCACATGGAGTTCGGACTATATAAATGCAGAACAGTGCACTTAGCCAGAGGAGAATTAGGGCCCTTAAAGCAAAATAACGAGTTTTTGAATGAAATCGAGGCAGTGGCTGAGGGTCCGGCAGAGGTTTAGGTTGATTCTGAAGAGTTCGGAGCAGGCAGAGGCATCCAGAGGCGACTTTTGTTACATCTAACGCTCGCGGCCGCTGTGTAGGGACAAAAGTAGTGAAAGAAGATCTTCAAACTACAGGAAGCTCATAATTTTCTACCTAAAACATCTTTGCAAAATATTCCATACATCTTTTTAAATTAATATATAACATCCTCATCTCAATAGGCTGTTGCTTTAGAAAGGGCTTTGATTCCCCACAGGAGAGCCCTAATTGAGTTGGGATATAGCGAACTTGTCACCCGAGAGCTCCAGCTTTTGCAGCTAGACACGTGGCATTGGGCTTACTTTCTTAATTCAACGAATTTTGCAGTTACGTTACCAGCAGTGTGCAGTGCTCCCTACAATAGGCCTCTCTCGGGTGTAGATAATGGTTCGCTTGAAAATGGCAATAAGACCGAATGGAGGCAACGATCAGGCATTGACTCCAGACAAACGCGAGAACATCGTTTTAAATGTCTGAACCCACTCTGGACGTAAATCATTACCTTTTAGTAATGAAAGCTCACTGGCACGAAGATAATACATGCTGAGGTTACATGAACGTTAAGTCAATATGCACACTATATATACTCATACAGCGCCTCAGTATTTATTAGATCAGGCATCCTTTGTACGCCGAAAAAGATACGAAGCTCTTCATCAGCAAGAACAAGAGCAACATCTTCCAGCGAACATACCACCCGCACCGTCACTACAGATGCCCTAGCATCACTGACCCCTTTGGTACTCAAAAGTCGTGTACAGGAAGCAGAACATTCGCTTCTACTGAGAGAACGTGCTGCCAAGCCCCATCGCGGTAAATTCTACGTCATTATACTTAGACAGAGCTATCGACGGGTTTATCCTACGTGTTTGTGAATACTGCTGAATTGAGATCGTAGAATAAATGATTTTTTCCTTCCAACACAGCATCGTAAACATCATAAATATACTGTTAGCTTAGCTAACAGTATACTGTTAGCTTAGCTGGAAGGACCCTCTTGTAGTTTTCATAATCGACTGCCCTGGAGGTATGGCAGCTCTATTTCTGAGTCAACTCAACAATATTTCGTCTTGCTAACGTCAGACTCAGTACATCGCGAACCGTATGCAACAGCCTGTCCTTCTGGGACCACTTCATCTGGCCCGTCAACGCTTTTCCCTACAATATTCTAAAATTGAATGTTAGCTCGACTGTCCAGTCTAAACGCGTAAGATCATCCGCGACTAGAGACCGAACACCAAGGAACATTGTTGTGCCATGTGATTTTATGTGAATTTCCCAATACTGCTTACCTTCTATAACAAAAGGAGCAGAAGTAAATGGCGTATCTTCCGGATCCTACAGTTTTTGACAATAATAAAAGAGCTTTGGTGGCTGAGATGTTAGAAACTCGAAATTCAAGTTGGAGGTCCAGGGTTCGATCCTTCAAGGGATCGTTCATAAACTACGTGACGCATTTATCTCTTCTTTATATTGTTGTATCCATTTTCATTTCACGGAAATAATATTGTCATCTTCATTTAAACAAAAGAAAAACACGTCACGTAGTTTGTGAATGATCCCTAAGCTGTAGCTCCCCCCCCCCCCGTAATGTATTTGGCAGCAAACCAGTCCGTGAATGATTGGATTAATAACAGGCTTTGTCCAATAAGTCAAATTAAGAACACTGCTCTTATCAAATAATTTTTCTGCATTAGAAAATGCTGCATATAAAACTGCACACGAACCTATACAGATAATCTTGACGGTGCTTTTAAAAGAATTAGGAGAAGGTAGCTTTAAATGGTACTACAAAGGAACCTGTATGCGAGTTAAACTTCGAAGGACCATGGAAAGGTTCGTGACAGATACCACTGTTGTGTGGGTTCATGCACAAGAACATGCGTACGAACTGATCCACGAGCGTTCGCTAGTGGCTTGGCTCTCACGAGGGTGAGTTGAATTTTCAAGGCAGTAGAAGAAAGGCAACTTTCCGGTTGTAAGCAAAATAAGTTTTCGCGATAGATTTTTGTAAAGGAACCTATAAATTTTTCTGTAAAGGACCCTTTACAGCAACGCATATAGGATCAGTAAGAGGTTCCTTTGTCGGCGCAGGATCATGTAGAGTTTCCTTCGCCAAATTCCTGCACAGGACTAGACAAGATTTACTGTATAGGTTCT
Source organism: Druon quercuslanigerum (assembly GCA_010014905.2). Classification (NCBI taxonomy): domain Eukaryota; kingdom Metazoa; phylum Arthropoda; class Insecta; order Hymenoptera; family Cynipidae; genus Druon; species Druon quercuslanigerum. Next base: position 10,741 of record JAAAKG020052766.1, read on the forward strand.
CATATTTTTTCGTGCGACATGTCAGGGACTCGGCGATTGGAGCAGCGCGCTGTAGGTATGACGGTTCCACGTCAACCGGAACAAGGCTGGTGTTTCTGATGTCGCTGATTAAGAATCTGGAGTCAGAATATGAGAATTCAAAATGGTGGACCCAATATGGCGAATGTAAGCAAACCATCAAATTTGAATAATTTGGGATCAACCTAAATTGGTAGAAAAACAACAGTTATCAAAATTAGTCACCACGATTGACAAACGACTGAGAAAGGACACACGAAAATCATACAATTAAAGATCGAATGAAAAGCAACTTTGATATCAAACTCGTTTGGTAGGGAGCTCAGACTTCTGTCAATGAGCCACAATGATTGGAATGATGAAGTGGGGATTTCGTGCAACTAGTGGTGACTTTGTGTTAAACAATTGAACTGTGAAGTGTAATAACGATGTACTCGCGTTTTTAGAAGTCACTTTATTTTTATTTGTTCTGTACAGTTTCATGAAAAACAAAAGAACAAGTGACTTCTGAAAATACAACAGCACCATTATTGCACCCAACTATTAAATTGGGAAACAAATGAATACTTCTAAATTATAAGTAACTCGTGATGAATGGAACACGAATTTCGGATAATTCAAGGATAAATAGTAACCAATATTCTGACCTCAGATTCGTGACCAGCGACTCGAAGATCCTTGAGTAATAATTTCAAAGCCGATCAGGTTGATTTGAATTACTTGAAACTTGATGGTTGGTTTACATCCGCCATATTGGATCCACTATTTGGAATTCTCATACCCTGTTTTCAGATTCGTAATTAGTGACAAAAACACCCAAGTAATCATTTTCAAGTCGATTAGGGTAAATTAAATGGCTTAAGACGATACCAAGATACCGCGACCTACCTCCCCTATCGGCGAAGTTTTTCTATTGTTTAGCTCAGTTCTGGATCTCGAAGCGCTGTGGCTCTCAAGCAGCGCCTTGTGTATTATGTTACAAGGGTAAATTTAAATAGAATAGTGTATGAACTCTGTTGTGCGCTGCCATGGAGGTCGAGTCGAAGGCGCGTTGCCGTGTTAAAATATTTGGGCAACTACAATGCACAGGAACGTAAGTTACTTATAGAAATTTGTACACTATTTGTACTAAATATATTTATACTAAATTCAATATGTATGAAGTCTAATTGTCAACGAAACATGCGGTTTTCTTTTTTGTGATTTACACAAATTTTTAAATATTTGCATAACTTTTTATACGGACTTAATCTGTTTGGTAGAAAACTCATTTTTTTTGTCGAAAATCAACTATTTCGTTAAAAATTTATTATATTTCCTTAGAAACTGATTTCTATAACTGAAAGTGAAATAATTTAATGTTTGTCTGTATATTTATCTCATTTATTTTAAAATTTACCTATTTTGTTCAAAATTGGTCTTTTTTAATAAAAAATTAATTTTTTGGTTAAAAAATCATTTATTAGGTTTAAAAGTACTTTTTTAAAGTAAAAATAAATTTTTTAAAACCAAAAATTGAACAAAATTAAATTTGTTACTTTCATGAACTCTGTTCCTCAACACCATGGATGTCAAATTGAAGGCACGTTGTTTTTTCGTGGTGATCCCCAGTAGGCCTAGTCCACTTGTCAACAAAGCATGCATTTTTTTGTTATCGATCCACCTTCGCATGTCGGACTTCACTTTGGACCATTGCGATTCCATTCCTTGCGTAGAATTGAACATCTTTTAATGTCAAAAACGTAATTGTTCGGGAGACGAGGCTTTCCAGACACGGTTCAGTCTATAATATCGAGTATCAGGAATCGAATCGCAGTGATCAAACGTAAAGCGTGATTTGTGAAGCGGATCGGTAGAACGTCAGTTTCGAGAACTGATGACTATTTGGTAAAATATATCTGGAGGAGTATGCATGGTTCTGTAAAAGAACTTTTTATAAACTTCACTCAGGCACTGTTGTATTTATAAAAAATTAACTGTATGTCAAAAAAGTACTTTTAGACAAAATCAGTTTCTAAGGAAACAAAGTAAATTTTTAACGAATTATTTGAATTTCCAACACAACAAATTAAACTTCTACCAAAAAGATTAAGTTCCTATAAAAAAAGTTTGCAAATGGTTAAAAATGTCTGTAAATCCTGAAAAAAGAAACCCGCATGTTTCGTTGACAATTACACTCCATATATATTTAGCTTAGTATAAATAGCATACAAATTTCTATAAGTAACGTACGTTCCTGTGAAATGTAGTTACCCAAACATTTTAACACGTCAACGCGCCTTCGACTCAACTTTAATGGTAAGGCGTAACAGAGTTCATACAATATTCCTTTTAAATTTACTCCTGTAACATAATGCAGAAGGCGCCGATTGAAAGCCACAGCGCTTCTAGATCCAAATTAGTGCTGAACAATAAAAAATGGTCGCCGAGAGGACAGGTAGACCGTGGTACTTTGAGATCGTCTTACGTCAAATGAATTACTCCAAACATGAAAGTTGGCAAACGTCTGCTATATTGAATTCGCCATTTTAAATTACCATATTATAAAATCCCCTTGGCGGTCACTGTAAGCCCGTTTCCACTAATTTTTCCTGTTTAATGAATAAAACTAACAGAATATATATGATTTTTGCCCCTATCATTGGGACCGTGAAACTATTTTTGCCCTCACAGCAGTCAGTATTTCAAGCGCGTTAATATTTAAAACGCTTAGCTTTCGGCTGTTTTAACAAGCAGGAGATATAAATCTTTAAAATAACCTCGCTTTGTTCAGGCATCTTGTGGGCTAAGCGTTCGGTTATTTAGATCAGCGCGTAGTGCACATCATTGTAGTAATAACCTCATTTCATACTGATCCCACTTGGCGACGTTATAGCGTTTTGCGCTGTTAAAAGCCAAAAATCTTCCATTTTTTAAATATTTTTTCTGAATATTTCATTAAGCCCCTAAACACTACACATTTACCATGTTTTAGCGAAATTCACCGAACGCTTTATTTCCATAAATTTAGTGCGGTGTTATTTTGAAAAGGATAAAAATATTTCCTAGTGGGATCAGTGAATGGAACGGTCACTATTCGATTATTTTACGGTGACGGAATTGTGCAACCATTTCGTTCACGCGATCCGCTTGGTAGTTTGAATTTTTCGTCTCAATTTATGGGTGACTCTTTGGCCAATTGTCTTCGATTCTCGGGTAGTTTATTATTCGTAGTCTCGAGAACTAATAATAATTGCAGATATTTTTGTTATTGTTTCTCAGCACTCTCTAGCAGTCCGTTATACCTTTTGTTTTTAGAACTATACAAATCATTTTGATCCTCGCAAGTCAGGATGCTATATTGCTTGAGAAGTACGGGACGCTAACAGTTTTGACAAGTAGCAAAATTTCTGACTTGCTGTGTTCGGGGGAACAATGCGTGTACATAAAAACTCTGTGCAGTATATTAATGCAGTACTGCAGATCTTATTTGTTAAATTCAGTCGTCATTGTGTCAGTAAAAGATGCCTTAGTGTCTTACGAGTTCTCTTGCTCTCTCGGAAGGTCTAAATCTCGCAAGTCTAAATGCTCCGCTGCTACAGAATATTCTATTGACTACTTCTTGACTATTCCACCAAACATTTTCAGAAATTGTTTCCGCAATCGAAACTTGGCTTATTAGGCAGCCCGAAATGGAAGGTCTCGTGAATTGATGTGTCACGAATCATAAGACACAAGGATAGAAGTAATAAGTGTAATAAGTGCAGCATAAGTGTCTCAAAAATTTCAAAACTGAATTAGGCAAATTTAGAAAAAAAATTATTCTCCATTTTAAAAATAACATGTTTGATATTCCAGACTTTCAACGTTTTCTCACTAGCACTTTTGTTTTATTTTTATTAACCTAAACTTTGCCCCTCTCGATACCTTTATTTCTGTTACGCTTGCAATTATACAATTTGTATAAGAGGTTTAAATCAGAAATTCTCGAGTCCTAGAGCACAAAGTACAATTCGAATTTTTATTAGTTTCTGATTTCAATGTTATAGAGTTTTTCTTAAGAGTAGTTTTGAGCCATTTAATCCAAGAAAGATCGCAAGTTGTTGAAGAATTGCTCTGATGATTTGACCAAAGAAAGATTGAAAAATTCTTATGCAGAGGTAATCTTTATGAATTTTGCTTTCGAAAAGTGATCCAAGAAAGACCTGGCGCGCTGGCAAGCTTTTTTTAAGGCAGGAGAAAAATTTTATTCAAAGATTAGAAAATTGAAAGTGTATTGCCGAAGTTGAATGAGATCAGATGTAATAATTGGTAAAATTAGAAGCATGCCACCTTATGATTTTGAGTTCCAGGTTTTCCGCAAAAATATCCTCTGCAATGGTGAAATGTGAGATATAGCGGCGATAATGTAAGGCAAAAGAGGAGTGGGGTCATTGTGTCTTTCAGGACAACATAATGAGCCCTCTATTTCTTTCAATTATGGATGACCTAAAGATCTATGCTTCTGGTAAAACAAAACTTCAGAGTGCTTTAAATATCGTCAAGCAGTACACAGGCGAGATTGGTATGGAATTTAGATTAGACAAGTGTGCAAAAATTCATCTGAAGAAAGCAAAGATTTTTCGCGTTTCTAAGGACCCTGAGCTTGTGTATATAAGTGTTATGAGACATCTTTACACTCGAGAAACCTATACCTACATGAACGTGCCTCAAAGCCGCATTCAGGACGCAACATCAGTGAAGAAGTCTCTCCGAAGCAAATACAAGCATCTTGTTTTGAAGATTTGGTCTTCAAATCTATCGGCGTTGAACACGTAATCTGCGACTACCCGGTTCCACAATACTCGTTTGGAGTGGTTCAATGGACGAAGAACGAGCATACGGCCCTTGACAACTCTACACGTGAGATCTTGCATATGCATAAGAATGACGAAATGTTTAGCAAAGGAGCTGTCCTTTACAAAGCAGAGGAGCAGGCGCCAAGACCTTTGGCTTGAATTTAACCAACAGAAGTTATGCAAGTCCATTACTCAATCTAGATGCTTCTTGTCTAAAAGCCAGAGTAAACAAAGCAGAAGTTAAAAAATTTCGCGAAGTGGTACTAGACAAGAAAATGCACGGAAACTTTTACAGAAATGTAGAAGAACGGTCCTTGTCAAGAAAGCCAAGTTTTGCTTTGCTGAAATCATCAGGGCTTAACTCACATATGAAGGATTTCATTATCGCATGCCAGGATCGTGTCACTCTTCCATCTTACACAATGATAGGTGCAGAGCATGTGATGTACACGCCAACTGCCTAGAACATATACTATCTGGGTGTCCCACGCATGCGGGAACTACGTGTATCCACAGATATAATGCGGCACTAAGAGTTCTCGATTACCATCTTTCTCGCTCTTACCTGAGGCGATTTTATGTATATAAATTATTTCCCGCTAAAACTGTGAAAAACGCAGGCGAAATATAATGTTTTGGCGCTAGGAAATACAAACTTTAAATGCTGAGACTGTGCTTGTGCTTGGAATAAACAATGTCCCGCTAAAATCCTGAAAAGCGCAGTCAAATAGGAATTTTACGATTGGAGCAGGAACCCTGCATCAATGATCTGTATTTGAAATGGGCGGAGAAATTAGCGTTCTTAGTGCAAAAGATGAAGTTCCGGTTCATTTACATATTCGCAACGATCCCCCTCTGTTGATCGTTTATTACCGATACCACGCAGGATAGAGCTGTGGCTTGCGTCAATTCAGGTATATTTGTATTGTATAAATTTTAAAAAGAAAATTCGATTTGGGAGTGTATTATAAAAAGTGTGAATCTTTTGTCTTTTCCTTAAATTTTATTTCAGTGTGGTGTTTATTTTGTTTGGCATGTATCTACAGTGTCCTTTTATCAGGATGAATTGACAATCACCAATTCAATCGTCTCTCACACTATTATGGTAACGAAATCTATTGAGAGAAACAAATTAGCGACTATCTCTTCTTGTACTTCTCCCCAGCATCTGGGCGAATCTATGAATTGGACGTTCTGATCCAAACTTCCGCTACATCGGGACATTCATTCCAACACTCATAAGTAAAAAACCTTACAAGCATGTGAGTAACAAATTTATGTCTAAATTCGTACCGATTCAATGTTGGTTCGTTTTTCCTGATAATTATCGGGACCATAAAGCCATACCAGCGTACGAAGAATATGCCAAGGCACTTGAGATATGGATACAGAAAGCTGTCATCCTTGGACCTCTTCATGTTCTCAAGACGCACAAGTTTTTCGCCGACATACCGTTGAGACTTTTACTGCGGTTCTACTGGGAGCCGGTGTGCTTTGTAGATGACAGTTGCTTCCAGTAGGATCATGCGGTGTTTTCTACCCCTTTTTAAATTATATATATATATATAATATACAGACAATATTTTCTTATCTCTATAAATTAAAAAATAATCTAACAGAACTGTTCTAAGTACATCCAGTTTTTCATTCAAAGTAAATTTTCATTTGCGCAATTCGGTAACTTCATGCTACACTTTCCAATCTGGGGATATGATTCGAAACCAGACATGCTCAACTTGGGGAAATTTCCTTCCGGAACACATGTTCCACCAGAATGCGCGTCCACTACCATTTGTCCTAAAGATTGGTAGTGGTGGTAGAGGCATCTCCTCAGTGACGTCATCCCGCTTCATCCTTCACTGTAGATACGAATGTAATTGTAAGAGTTTTACAAAGTGCTTATTCGATATACATTATTGCAGATTTTAATAACAGTCCAACTCCGATAACTTGCCATCTGATAAGTTGTACACTTATCAGATAGCAAGTTATCGGAGTTGGACTGCAATTAAGATTTTCAATAATGTGTATTGAAGAAGCATACGGCACGTACATTAATTGGGGTGCTACTACTACGTTCATTAAACCCAGATCTGAAACCGCATTCACTCCAATACTATGACAGGTCGATGTCCGTGTAAAAAGAGTTGGACACAATACACATGACTGGGTTGTGCACACAACAGATTTCTCCTTTTCTGAATCTGAAAACTCGAAGGCGTACGATTGCCGGTCGGAAAACTTCGACGGTTCTATTTATATCTCAATCCACTTTGAAATAAAATCAAGAGATTGGGATTTTAATGTTCCCACGTTTCGATGCTTCGGTTTTGAGGTTATGTTTGTCAGGTGTAGAATATTAATATTATTACTATTATATGTACTATTAATGTTAATGTTATAATTATAATATTATATATCATATTATAAGAGTCTTTTTTTTCTATTTTGAACAGCATTTCAAAGAAATTCAAGGAATTTGGCGACTTTCATGGTTTCAATACTTCGGCCACTTCTTTATATGCATATACTTTGAGGTTACGTTTTTTCAAGTATAAAATACATAAAAATGACATAAATATTATTACTATCATGTATATAAATACATATATAATATTATTACTGTTCATATTATAATTATATTATATCATATTGTATCTATTTAAATCTTTATCCACAATTTAAAAAAATTCAAGATATATA
>JAAAKG020052777.1:0-18278 GCA_010014905.2 Druon quercuslanigerum
AGCATTAAATTTGGCATTAGGGCATTAAATTAGCCTTAAATGAGCCCTTAATTATGAAATAGGTTTCAACTTAATTCAAAGATGTGGTTACGTCAGCTTAATACACCTCCAAGAAAATGTAGCTTTTTAACGAAATAGTTGCATTTTCAACACAAGCTTTAAATGCTTAATTATATAGTATAAAAGGAACATTCATTTTTTAACGAAACACTTACTTTAAAATCTTCAAAGTAAAATGATATTCTATATTTTAAAGGATTTGTAAGGATTTTAAGGACAAATCCGAAAAATTCCCAGTTTATAAACAAATGCCCGGCTTTTTTCCGGTGCTCAAAATTCCAGACAAATTCCTCGTTTTCTTGTTCAGTAGACACCCTGCATTAGAATCTTAAAAATTGTATGTTTTTTACCATCGATATAAAGTACTGTAGTTTTGAAAACCAATCTCTTGTGGACAGATTCGTGCATCCCAGCTCTGATTAAATGAAGAAGAGCGGTTGATCCTGTTTTTCCTGAATGAGCAACAAGAACATTATCATTGGGGCGAACAATTTTCGACTTTCCAAGAGTTGCTCTAAATTTGTGCGTGGCAGAAGCAAGGAAACAGGATTTGCAATAGGCATCTTTCCCTCTCAGGACAATCACGGTTTCTTGGTCTTCACACTTTCTACATTTTGTGTTCTCCCTAGAAAAGTTTAATTTTATAGCAGTGTCAAATTGTATATGAATTTATAAGTCAAAACCATTTAAAAAGATGCAAATAATTTGAAAACCACTTAAATTAGGGTGGGCGTAAAACTTAATTTTAAAAATACCCTGTCTTTTCCCAGATAATTCTTCATTTTCCTTGACCACTAATATTTAAAGACCAAAACCAACCGAATCCCCTTTCTTCTCTTTTTTGTTTCTTTCGTCCTTTTTATTCTTATTATTATCAAATCACAATAAAAAAGTATCTATCAAAAATAATCACCAACGTTTCGGCACTCATACAGCCTCCTTATCAAGGCAAACAAAAATAAATATAATAAAATAAATATAAAATAAAAGTAAAGTAAAGCAAAGCAATGTAAAGTAAAATAAAATAAATGCCCTCTCCCTGACACCTGAGAATCAAGTGAAAGTTCAAAAGGCAAACTAGCTACAAACAAACCTGAAATAGAAATTACCTTTATTTCATTTTATTTTACTTTTATTTTAATTTTATTATTTTTTTGCCTTAATAAGGGTACTGTATGAGTACCGAAACGTTGGTGATTATTTTTGATAAACGTTTTTTTATTGTGATTTGATAATGATATGAATAAAAAGGACGAAAGGAATAAAAAAGAGAAGGAAGAGGATTTTGTTAGTGCCTTCTCATTTTTCTTTCCTCTTTTTTATTTTTTCAAATTGAAAAACGAATTTTGTCTTTTTTTATGGGGAAAGAAGAAAAAGAGAAGGTTTTTTCAGATTTTATGGTGAGTGTCCAAATTTGAACGTTAGATTCTTGAATTTATTTTCAGGAATTCTTCACATCAATTGAATAATACGAATTTCAATTTAAATCGATAAATTTTTAAATTATTATTCTCAGGACTTCCACAATCTTAATTACTTGAACAAAACTGCCATAGTGACCTGTTTAAACCGAAAAAGTTTTCCAAAAGTAATTTATAACCCAAAAAGTATAGTCAAGTAAAAAAATGCATTAATAATATGGCTGATGTTGTTTTGAATTCAAAAGAATTCGATCAAATTCATAAAAATTCATAGTAAATTATTTAAAAAATCAAGTGAATTGATAAAAATCCAAGATATGAAAAAAAATCATTGAATTCAGTAAGTTTGAAATGAGTTAAGAAAAATTTAAAGGGATTCCAAAGCATTTTATGAAATGCCTAAAAATTCAATGTGAGTTTAAAGGACTACAGGACGAATTAAATGAAAACTCAAAAAATCCAGAAAATATATCGAAGTGAGTAGAACTGAGTTCCAAAGAATTCAAAAGAACTTAAAAGGATTCAGAATACATCAATGCAAATTCATAATGAATTCCAAAACTTGAAAAATCCCTTGGAACCTTTTAAAAAATAATAAATACTTATATATTCTATAAAATCGTTCCATATCTTCCAAAATTCTAGTAAATTCCTTAAAATCAATCAAATCCTTGTAAATTCCTTGAAAAATTTTTAATTTCTTGAAAATGCTTTAGAATATTTTAAAAAGCCCTACAATATTTTAAACGCTCTGAAATCTTTTTAAACCCCATGAAATTTTATGAAGCTCTTGAAAATACTTTAAAATTTTTAAAAATACCCTGAAATCTTTAAAACTTTTTTTTAAACCCCCTTGGGAATTCCATAGAGCTAAAAAAATGATTTATGTTCTTTAAAATCCTGTAAAATCCCTGTAAAATATTGAAATCTGTGAAAAAATTTGAAACCGTTTTTGAATTCTTTGAAAATATCTTTCAATATTTGAAAATCTTTGAAATCTTTTGAAACCCCTAAAAATTTTTAAAGCTCTTCAAAATTCCTTGGAATTAAAAAAAAATACTCTAAAAAGTGATTTGAGAAAAGTGTGTCTTTGTGGCACTCCTGGTTATTCTTAACAGTTAATTAAATCTGTTTAAAATGTTTCTTAAAGAAATTCCCCGATTCTTGCCATTTTTTTCAAAATCCCCGACTTATCTTTGATTTGCAGGTTTTCGCTCACCTGCGGCCATCCTGTTTAAATACACATTGATTAAGAACTTACAAATCTGTTTTCAGTATGAAGACTTCCAAAATTGAACGTTTGAATGTTCTTAATAACAAAATAAAAACACAAAAATGATCGCAATTCACTTTTCAGATTAAAAAAACAATAGGGAATAAATAGCGATATTTAATTCTTTATTCTATCTTTGTTATAAATATCTCCAAATTTTTCAGTTATAATAAAGTAACAAATTATTGCTTGTTTATATTACTTATTGTACTACTTGTTATTGCACTTTTCCTATACTTACAATATTTTTGTGGCAATTAATGGAGGGTTTTCGTCAATTCCACACTCAGAATCATTTACGCTACACATATTAAAAAAATGTAACCTCAATTAATCATAAGCCTACTAGTAATAATAATAATTTATAACTTTGACGTTTAAGAGAACGGGAGCCCTCGTGTTTCTTGTTGTGATGAAATTTAGGTTATGTCTGACATAAAGTTTTTAGGTTATAATGCTTTCCAATTCTGTATATCTCTGCCCCTCTACCTTTGTCGTTTCTGTCACAAACATTTTAAAACATTTTAAATAATAATTAAAACAAAATATCTTTAATTATTTTTGTTTATTAATTTTAAAATCTACAACAAGGTATTACCAAAATTACATCATATCATATTCATCTCTCTGATCTGTCTCAATAATGTTTTTTAATTCAATAAAATCAATCTTCACTTAAATTATTTAGTTTAACCGGAAGCCCGAAAATAAAATGAATAAAGTTATAATTTTCAAATAAAATTAGTATTGATTTACATTTCTCATCTATGAAAAGCTTGATATATATTCTTTCTATTTTTTGAGGAAACTTAATGACCTGCACGAATATTCGTAGCAAAAATTTTTCTCTTGAAAGTTGTGCATGTATATTAGGTATTTTTACTTAAATCGCCAGCTAACATCACTCAATTGATTGCTGGGTGGAAAATAATGTACCGAATGCGTACGGCTCACAAATTTATTTTTGTGACATCTTCGTAATGAATAATAATTACTACCATTTTATTACTGCATTAAACAGTTCTTAAAAAATAAAAACTATTTTTCAAATATAATTATATAGAAAAAAATAGTTTTTACGAAGAGATTAGCAAAATGGGGCAAAAATGGACCGAATCCCAAGCATTTGGTCCATTGTTTTCCCCTCAGTAATCAACGAAGTGAAGTCAGCTGGTGATTAAAGTGAAAATACGTCATTATTATTTAATTACCAGCAAACTTCACATTCTTCGAGCCTTAAGGGAAAGCAACAATCAACAATGGAAGCTATGGAAGGAGTGTGGCACTCGCAAGTTGGAACTTACCCCCTGCTTTAAGGGTTGATTATTCAAAAAGTAAGACCCACCAAGAAAAAATTCATATTGGCATTCTTATTGTAAATTGTAAAAACTATTTTTCTGTAGAAAATAATTTTTTCCGATGCACCGTTTCCCAAATAAAACGCCAAACACCATTCTTTGGGAGTGTTTTGCTTAATTTAAGGGTTTTGCCTCTGATTTCTAATTCAAATTATCTTATTCTATCTACCAATGTAGAACAATTAACAAAACAAATAAGCAGACAGATTTTTTTAAACTTTTCATTAACACATCTTTAGCAACACAATCCAAAAGATTTTATTCAAATCAATTGAACAATTTAAAAACAAAACTTTTCGGATCCTCCTTACATTATGTTAGTTTATCACCATCAGTACATTTCAATTAAAATTTTTTTAACTTAATTAAAATTAAATGAATATTCTGTAATATCAGAGATGTAATATTTGATTCGCTGAGAGTGAACTGACGCAATGTGTGCAACGTGGCGCAGTTATTCAGCTATGTCGTTAGGGTACTGCGCTTTATCGCTATGCTGCTGTGTTGTCATGCATGGGTGACCAAAATTCATAATATGCATTGGCATTGAAACAAAAGTAGTTTTATTTTATTTTTTTATGATTAAAAAAGCGTGAACCCTATTTTAAAAAAATGTTATTTATAACATGTTACTGCAAAGCATGTCGCTTTTCCATGAATTTAATTAGTTTATTTTCCATTCTCTTTTCTACGATTCAAACCAAAAATATGCATCCTAGAATAAGGTGGTTATTCTAAAAAAGTTGTAGATATGATTTATAAGGCGAAACATTTTGTTGAATAAAATGTTATTGTAGCTTGTGTCCTTTTTCCAAATATTTAACTTTCTTATTTTCAATATATTTTTATAACAAATTTGTAGATATTTTTTTGTTAAACAACTTTTGTCTTTTCATTTTTTTTTCTTCTCTCGTATTACTCTTCGCAGAATATAATTTTTTCATTTTTATTCTTATTTTTTATGATCAAAACAAAATCTAATCGTCCTATCAAAAAATGATTGACAACAAATTTGTATTTTTTATTTTTTTGGCTCCACAACTTTTGTTTAATAACTTTTTTCATAGCTTGTGTCATTAGACCAAAGATTGAATCTTTTTATTTTAAATTTTGTTTATTACGAATAAAACCAGAACTGATATAAAAAAGTGTCTAATAATACATTTTTATATCTTTTTTGAGAGCACAATTTTTGTTTACTTGGTTTTTTTTATATCTTGTATAGTTTGACTGCCAAATGGAATTTTCGATTTCACATTATTTTTTGTGCTATTAAAATTTGAATTTTAGACTTCTCTTAAAAATTGAAAAAGTTGTTACAGTTCTATTTTTCTGCCATTGGAATTATAATTTAAAAAATGTCTCCTTTTCTTTAAATCCCCCTATTTTTCCTACAATTGAACTGTTGAACTACTGTGATCCCTGTTTTTTGCATTCGAGGCACTACTGAACCCAAAATTAACTTAAATATCGCGCTTCTGTTCTCAGCGCCATCTGTTTCTGCCTGGCCAATCAAGTCACTCGAAAGCTTCCCAATTTCGCCAGCAGTCTCGCAGAAATCGCTTGCTCGGAAATATCTTGGCTCGATGATCGCCAGTCTAAGCTCAGCTTCATCTGTGTGCGTGGAAATAGCAACACACACACGTGTTCATTTGACGTGCACGCGCACCATACGCGCGCCTTGGATGTACACAAATACATTGACACTCGTATAATCGTATCGCTCGTTTGGTTTAGTAGTGGGACTGCAGATGACAATGATGGCTGCCACCAGCGAAGAGCGGAGTGTTATGGAGCCTTCGCGAACGAATCCTGGCCAAAATCAGCCCGTAGACCGCTTGAAGATGCTCTACCCGATGGTGAACGAGGAGGAAACTCCACTCCCTCGAGCTTGGAGCCCCAAGGACAAGTATAACTACATCGGGCTCTCGCAAAATAATCTCCGCGTTCATTACAAAGGTAGGTGAGCCTCCCGACCTCATACTGCGATGCGCCCAAAGCTTGACCTTCCCCACCGATTTTTCGCTCAGCTGTCTTATGTCAGTTGTCGAAAATCATGTCAAAATTTACCCCCAACTTTCATTTACTTTCCGGGCGCATCTCAAGAACCAGGGAAATATCGATTGAAAATGGCAGAGCTCTCTTTCGCGTGTGTCAGGGACCTAAACAAAGGAATCAGCTGATCGCTAGCAGTTTTCGTCCATCCTGGCTATTTCCGTCTCCCGAAAATTTTAGCATTGTCCTCAGATTTTTCAGGAATTACGAGGGTCTTTAGGTTTTTTGCTTTTCGCTAAAATTGACGATAAGAGTTGTCAAGGAAATTTCTAGCGAGAATTGGAGAGAAAAACTGAAAATGTAGCGCGTTGAGCATATGAGCATATACGCACAATGTCAATGACAGCTGTTTCGCAGGAAGGTGTATATGCATGGAAAGAGGCTAGTGTGAGTGGAGAAAAGATTGGGATGTTGGATGTAGGATTGTGTGGGGTTTTCCTTTGCTGCTTTGTAATCTGACATGGCGTAAGATTTCTGTGCGATGCGTGCATCTAAGAAAAAGTAAATGATAGCTGGACTGGAACTCTGATCGGTTTGGAGGATTATTTTAGATTGTTTTCATTTTCCAGGGAGTTACGGATTTGCTATTTTCTTTTAAGTTTGTTTATCATGAAAGATTGGTACGATAAGGAGCACTTTAAATTTTATAATCTAGAAAATGTGAAACTCAAAAATATGATAAATTGCTCCAAAGATTTTTATGTTAGGATGCTAGCGTATTTTTAATTTTCATTGTTCTGCGCTTGGCAAAAGCTTCAGAGCTTGTTGGGTAGCTACGACAGCGCCACCATCTTGGAACTATTGGGCAGAAATTTGAATTTGATATTTTCAAGAAATTTTATAGTAAATAATTAATTTTATACCTTAGTATAATATTTTGTATTAAAATCAAGTAATATTCACTGCTCTTTCTTATTTAATTTGCCCTAATAACTTTGCGATACCCAATAGTTCGCGTGTCAGGTGCCGATGTTGTCAAGGTCCAAGAGGTATTACAATGTCACATTCTCATTGAAATGACTATTAAGTATGGATTATAGCAATCAACAAGAATTTTTTTTACCATTTTTATTTCTCATAACTTTTATTTTTTGATTTCGTTTTATTCATCTACAGATTTTGCATTAAAAGTGCCAACAGGTTAATTAGCACTAGCGGAAGCTACTATTTTTGCTTATGCATATGTTTTAGATTCCATTTTAGTATGTCATTTTTATGCTCATATATATAGTAACATTTTTCTTCTTAATTATTAATGATTCACTGAATCTATTTTAAAATAAAAGATAAAGTGCGGTTGAAAATTCAACATTTCATCTAAAATGGCATGTGTTTTGTTTAAAACTTATCTTTTTGGATTTAAATTAATCTATTTTGGTAGAAGTTTTATTTTTCCGGTTGAAAATCACAGCTATTTTTGTTGATGATTAAACTTTGCTTTGTTAAAAATTATCATATTTTTTGATTGAAATATCAACTTTTGTATTTTCAATTGCGAATTCATTTTTTTTTCTTTTTTTGAAAATGTATCTAAGTATGCGAAAGTTGACCTAATTTTATAAAAATATTTGTTTTTTTATTGATGATTCATCACTTTAGTTCCAAAAAGCCTTTCAAATTCATCTTTCGAGGTGGAATATTAATCTTCTTGGTGACTAATTCATCTTGTTGGTTGAAAACTAATTTGATCAATTATAAATTTTAACTCTTCTGCCTTTTGTCGAAATCCTTTTTTATTCGTTCAAAATTTAACTATTTCATCAATAATTAATTTTTTAACTGAAAATCTATCTATTCCATGTTTTGTTGAAAATTTATTTTTGTTGTAGAATATCAATATTCTGGGTAAGTATTTATTATTTTTGGCTAAAAATTCTTTTCTTTGGCTGAAAATATATTTTTTTTCATTGAAAATTAATTTTTTTAATTGAGAATCTAGGTCTTCCATGTTTGGTTGAAATCTATCTTCTTTAGTTGGAAATTAAAATATTCGGTTGAAAATTCCTTTCTTGTATATGAAATGATTTTTATGATAGAAAACTAATCTTCTTGGTGACTAATTCATCTTTTTAATTGAAAATGCATGTATTTATAAATAGTGGACACAAACATTAAAGAACATCATTCGGACGGCTCAAAAGCGTCTTAAGTCAGTCCAAATAACGTCCCTTAAACATACGAGGTGCGAGAGACGTTTTAGGGACGTATTTGTAACATCTAACGTTTTAGGGACGTATTTGTAACATCTAACGTTTTCTCATAACATTATTTGGCCTGAATTAGGACAGTTTTTGAAACGTTCAAATAACGTCTTTTGACTTGTACGTCCATGAAACGTTTTTAGGACGCTCCAATTCATCTGTTTTAAGTTAAAAATTTATGCAAAAGTCGTCTCATTAGTAGAAACTTCATCTTTTTGGAGTAAAATTAATTTCTTTGGTTAATAATATTTAACTAATTCTTGAACCTTCTTTATTTCCCCCTCTTTTTTCGATTGTCATACATCTGTCTCTAATGAGCCGCTTTACAGTGTTATTTGTAAACGTATTATACGTTATAAACGTATATCTTTTTTTGAACTTATTTTTCACAAATTAATTTTCTTGAGTATTTGTTTTTTTAAATAGTTTTTTGAGGAACGTTATTATTTTTAAACCTCTTTGTACAATTTTGTTGCATAATTTGGTTTTATAAGCGTTATGTTGGTTTAAAAATTTTTAGTTTTAAATAAGTGTTTGTTTTTTGGTTGAAAATTTTTCATTTTCAGTTATAAAGTCACGTATTTTTTAGAATATTGGTCTTTTTTGGTAGAAAATTAATCTTTTGAGTTACTAGAACAAATATTTGGTTAAAAATTAGCTTTATTGGGTGAGGATTCATAATTTTAGTTTTAAAAAATCCTCTCGCTGCGCGGGCACATTATCACCGCGCGCCGTGCGCGTGGCTAGCAACTTTCAGTGCGCCTAGAGCGCGCGATTGTTGGTTCTCGCGCTTTGTGCTCGATAATATTTTTATCTCACGCTTCAAGCTCGATAATGTATTTCCCTCGCGCTGCGCTCTCGGACTTTGTATATTACCCACACCTGTGCACAGAGTTTTTAAAACAAAAGGTCGAACCATCGACAACCCTAATTTGGTGAGAGTGAATTCTCTTTTGTTAAAGCTTCTTCGGCTTTAGGGAACATATTCTCATCGCGTATCTTGTGCTTCGCACTCGAATTTGTCCCTCAAATTGTAAATCATTTCCATAAATTTATATTATAATAATTCATAACATGCATAGATATTAAAAAAGGCGTAGTTTTATTGACACATTTAACAAATGCGCATTCTTTAAAAAAATTTTTGCTATTAAACGTTACACATGCGGTCTCCATATCAGACTTATCTTTTTCTATCTTCTAAATTATATCCCTAGCTTCAGTTCACCCCCGTAAATTCGATTAATTAGGGGTTGGGGGTCACCACCATTCAGCAGCGTTTTGTTAGATGGGAGCTCATATGATCTCACTTTCACATTTATATAATTGAAAATATTTGAAATATTGTGAAATCGTTGAATAAAAAATATAATTTTTGATTTTCCAATATTTGTTTATGCTGTCAAAATGTTAATTTTCGATTTCTCAAGAAAATTCAAAAAGTTGCTAGGACAATCTTGTGGAGAAATCAAAAAGCAACATTGTTCTTCTGTTGAATTTTTTTCATGTCGTGCGTTACTTGGCTTAAAATGTTCATTTTCGAGTGTTTTTTGGAATTTTGTAAATGCCATAACTCTAGTAACTGTTGGTTTTATGAAGAAAACTCATTAGGATAAATAGTTCGTGATTATTGAAAAAAATAGTCTCAAAAATATTCAAAATGTGCTCACTTTTTGAATTTTTATCCAAAATAGCTAGATAACTAACTTGAACTTTAGTTTGGGACACTAAAAGAGTATACTAAGGCCAACCTAATCTGTCAATTCTTTCGAAAGTTATCGCGCTAACAAACTAAAAATATACAGACGCACGCACAGACACTTTAAAACTGCGTATATCGATGTATTTTGACTCGCTAATTACGAAAATGATACTGAAAATACCAGAAAAGATGATTTTCATGGTGAAAACCATGAAAACCCCATAAAAATCATGGTTTTTGTGTTTATCTTAATAAATAATAAAAATTCACAAAGCGCTTCGAATAAAAGTTGTAGCCCTTTTAAAAACAAATATTTCATGTTGAATGTATTTTTACTCTGCGAGTAATAGTTTTCCAGAAAATCAAAGAAATACAGCACAATATGGAGCGGTGTCACAGGGGTGACCCCCTCCCCCCAGGAGACGTTGTAAATGGCTAAGGTTTAGTTAGACTAAAATTATTTCTGTAACCTGTCACAAGGGCACA
This sequence comes from Druon quercuslanigerum, assembly GCA_010014905.2. Classification (NCBI taxonomy): domain Eukaryota; kingdom Metazoa; phylum Arthropoda; class Insecta; order Hymenoptera; family Cynipidae; genus Druon; species Druon quercuslanigerum. The sequence continues at coordinate 10,557 of JAAAKG020052777.1, forward strand.
CCGCTGCGTATTGTGCTATATTTCTGTGATTTTTCATATTTATCGTCGTTTTTCTCGAAAACTATTATTGGTAAAGTAAAAATGCATTTCACATAAAATATGTTTTTAAAAGTTTTGCAACTTTTATTTGAAGCTTTTGCGTACATTTTTATTATTTATTAAGATAAACACAAAAGGACAATGATTTTTTTATGTTTTTCACCGTGAAAATCAAATTTTCGGGTATTATTACTATAATTTTCGTAATCAGCGAGTCAAAATACATGGGTATACGTACTTTTAAATCAATCGAAGGTATGTAGGTACTATTCGGAACTGCACGAAACAAAATTTTTCTTAAAAATTCCTTTTTTCGTTTTAACTTAATCTTTTAAACTGAAAATGTGACAGTTCCATTTTTTCGTAAAAATTTATCTTCTTTAGTTGAAATCTAATTTATTTTGTTGAAAAATTGATATTTTTGGTTTAAAACTTCAATATTTCTGATGAGATTTTTTTCCTAATTGACTGAAAAATATTTCATTGCTAAATATTCATTTTTTTTGTGTTGAAATTTCGTCTTTTTGATTTAAAAACTTTTTTGTTTTAGTTGAGGATGTAATTTGTGGAAAATTGATGTATTTTTTTCTCATGTCTTATGTAATTTGTGAATGGCTCCTTACAAAATACTGTATGACTGTTGTTACTAATTGCACAACATTTATTATTATCTAAATCTGCAATTCCTTTTTTTAATTATAATGATAATTCATTTATATAAAAAAATTATATAATTATAACAATTCCTTTTCAATTGATATTGATGTCGGAAGAGTCGTTTGACTAATTGCAGTAAAAACTCTAATTTCCTGCATGCACTAGTGAACAGCTGAGATCATTATCGCATGCGAAATGTTTGTTCAAACCTAGCTGAAACAAAGATGTTGTTAAATATAAAATAAATTATGTGTACAATTACGACTTTTATGTTCAGAAGAAAAAATGTGAAACCATTGCTTTGATTCCTAAAACTATTGATCTAACTGTTTAAAGTTTAAAAAAATGGTGCAATAAAATATTTATTTATATTTTCCCCAATTTCTAATGAGTGAAAAATAAGGTCAGCTTCTTTGTAACATATTCTGCTTGGATTCATATATTTTGGACATAAAGGTCATAACTAAAATAAAATGATGAAATTCTTACGAATATTTGGCCAGTTTCGAGAAAAAAAGCCCTAATGGTACTCGTTGCTGAACTTACAGACTTGTAATATACCGTATTTTAACTGGTGGCTTAGCCCAGTCGGTAGCGGGTTGGGTTTGTAGCTGGATGGTTGCAGGCTCGATTCTAGCTGCACGCCCATTTTTTATTTTTGTTTATTTTCATTTGCTGAAATGTTCATATATTCAATTCCCGTATACATGCGTTTAATTAATGCAAAAATAAACTTTTAAATAATGTTTTTGTACAATGAGAAACAACTCAGCTTATTTTCCATGAATGTTATTAATTTTATCATTTTGTTTCAAATTGGTTTGAATGTTTTAAAATGAGAATAGGAGCTAAAAATGACATTTTCAAGTATATATGAAATTTCTGCTATATAAATAAATATTTTTAAATGAGACTATAAATGGAAAAATAATATTAAAGAATAAATTAATTGATGCAAAGGCTTGTATGAAAAGTAAAACGACATTCATTTAAAATGTTCATTTTTACCTAATTAAAATAAAAAGTTAGAAGGGAATTGAGTATATAAATATTTTTATAATTAAGATGCAGAAAAAAGTGCAAGCAGCGAGAATCGAGGTTACAACCTTCCGAGTACAAACCCCGTGCTCTACCATCTGGGCTATGAAAACTGTTAAAAACATTTTTTCGAAGAAAGTGTCTATGTGCATCTTAAAAATTCGGCTAATTGTACGAAAATGTCGGTAAAAAAGTCCCTTTTCATTTGATCATTTTTCGAAACTGACCAAATGATTCTAAGAATTTTACAATTTTACTTTGGGGTTACTTTGGGGGTAACTTTCTTTACATAAATTATGAAAACATTTTAATGTGGGAATACATTTTTTTAATAATCTAATTTTGGTTTGGAAACTTTTCAAGTTAAAAATATTTTAATTTTTAATACATTATATTTAAGTTTTTAATTTTAAAGTTAATATTTTTGACGATACAAATTTGAAGTCATATATTTTTGTCAGGTTCAAGTTGCAAATTGATTGTTTAGAGTTTATTGCAAATTAAACTTTTCCGAATTCGATTACTTATGTTTATTTTGTTATTACAATTATTAAAGTTTAAAATAATTTGAAATAGAAGTCAAAAATGTTGAATTTTTCAATATAAAATTATGTTATCAATATTATGACATTATTCAATTTTTAAGGCTTTAAGCTTGAAAGAATGATTATCAAAGTCTTTTAATGTTTTGCAATCTTACATCAGTGGAATATTTTTAAGTGTAATATCGTACTGCAATTTTTCATATTTAATTAAAAATTAGGCAAAGTAGGAGCCGTGATACTTAGAAAATTCGTATTTACCACTTTTAGGTTCCCCCGGCCTTTTCCCTAGAATAAAAAATATTATGTCTTAAAAATTTGGGACAAGATAGCGAATATGCTGACAGGCGTCCCCGCACATTTTTTTGTGGATTAATTAAAAAAAAAAAAATTGAGCTAAATTTGATACCTCTGTGTAATTCGAGGTTATGTGTGTTACAAATGGTACAATTTTCTCCCATAATAATTCTTTAGTGCTGCGAGTGCTACCGGCAGCATCGGTACGACAGAGACCTAAATTATCGTAATGACAGAGAGTTGAAAAACGATCCTAACATCAAAATAGTGCACATGCATACAATTTTTGTTTGTTATTATCCCTAAAAAATAGTCCGGGGACGTCCGTTATAATATTTTATGCAATTTCCGAATTCAGTTTTTAAAAACTTTCATTTTTGCAAAAAAGCCGGGGGAACAGTACCCCTTCCTAATTCCCCCCACCCAGCAATCACTCCCCCATCCCTTATTTCCCCTTTATCCCCACCCTAATTATCTCTCATTTCCCTTACTTCCCCACCCATAATTACCGTTACTTGCCCGTAATTCCCCTCAACTCTCCTCCTTATTCTCCCGTCATTTACATCCCCTCATTTACAATCGTCACGAATTGAATTGTAAAGGACTTCTCAAGGAATAGAATGAGCTTTTGTAAATAAAAATTGCGCAAAAATTACGTCAGCATTATTACATCCTGATAACTATTGAAATAAATAATTATGGCGACCTATTTTTTATTATTTACGCTTGGATTTCTTCTCTACATTTTTTTTGCAATAAATAATGGGCCTTTTTGGTCGATTTAATGAATCAAATTAAAGACTAAGCAATTTAAACTTGTCGGTACACCTGGAACAACCTTAATTGATTGCTGATGTTCGTTTTTTTCTGTTTATTTTCAAATCGTTGTTGCCCGCAAATTTCTTAACTTATTTTTATTCTGACGATTTTGTTAACCTGCTTTCGCTATCAGCCCCAATTGTGAGTTTGTTTACATTAAAATTATAGTTTGTATTTGTTTATGTATTAAAACATTATTTTTCTTAAGTTTTTTTTAACCACTTAACATTTTTTGAAAAATTTGCTTTCTTTGCTTGCAAGTAGTTGTTTTATTTCCTGTATTACATAAATAGGTTTGCGAAATGTTTTTTAAAACTTCTTTTTTATCTTCAGTGGAAAAAAAATTATTTAGACCGGACGTCTGAAACTTGAATCGATTAAAAAATAAATGGGGAAAAAAAATAATAGATTGAGAATAGAAAATAGCGAAAAAATATGAAATAAATTAAAGTGTAGGCGCTGGTGTGCATTCAGGGGCATGACCATGGAATTGATGTAATAATTCTTAAACGCCCGCGAATCGTTATTCTTGCTGGTCGCGCGTGCGAGTCGATCGATTTGATGAGTATAGACGCGAATAACCAAAACGAGAGAGTAAGAATAAGTAGAGTCGCATAAATCGCTATTGCGCGAACGAAAGTGAGCACTAAGCATATTCGAGTGGGAGGAGAGAGGAGGACCTTGCCTTTTCGCATTATTGTATTATGTACTATACCCTAATCTAATGTTATTCACGTCAGTACTCACTACTCTCTTCTTTACTCTAATAACACGGAGAAAAGAGGTAACTTATCTTAAATAACGGTGACAGCATGCGTTTTTCTGCAATGCTTACAGAAAACCATTAATGCACTCAGGAAATGAATTTAGTTGAACCAATAAAACTGTTTTCTTTGATATACATTGAAACTTGGTTGAATCAAATAATTGTTGGTTGATTCAGCAAAATATTTGATTTACACAATAAAAAACATTTTTTTGTTGCTTTAACCAAATATTCCATTTATTAAAAGATTTGATTAAAAAAAAAAATTAGTCGGGTCAACGAAATATTTTTCTATGCATATATATAGTAACCACATTCTATGATTACATTCGTTGGCAATAGCACTGAAATGTTCCTTTGTGGCATTACGAACAAATCAAACAAAAAATTCTCACAATTGGTCTCTTTTGAATAAACTAAGGAAACGCGTATATGATATATTTTTTAGTTTCAAACAAAATTTTTTCTGTAAAAAAAATAGAAAAAGATTTGTTTGATATTTTAAAATACATGCGTGTTTCCTTAGTTCGTTAAGAAAAGCATTAAAATATAAAAAAATAAAAATTTTTTGGTGCAACTTAAGGTACAAATGAACAAAATTGCACTCTGCGTCAATTTTTGAAATCATGATTTCTGATAATTATGACTCACTGCAGTGAATGCATGACACGCGTCAGGTACAACTTTCTCCCCAAGTGTGCAAATGCGTGAACATATTACGCATTTGTGGGGAAAGAAATTCAATATATAATTATAGATCTCACTTCCATTTACATTGTAAGGTTTCATTAGATAGCGAAATCTGAAATTAGAAAGCTACATTTGCCTTCCCAATTTTGATCTTTTTATTCATCTGATTTAAGATTGCGAAGCAAACAATGTTGTTTGTTTCCTACCTTACCGGCATCGCAAGAAGCATGAGGTAACTTCTATGAGGTATTTAGCCTATCTTGCTCCGTGGCAGTGTGGGTTCGAATCCTGGTCCGGAGCCAATTTTTGCACTTTGGGTTTTAAATGACTATTTATTGTTTTGGAAAAATTTATTGTAATAGATTTATGATCATGATAACCAACCTATTAAAATTAAATTATTAAAACTGAGACTTATTTAAATGTAAATTAACATATTAGAGGAATAAAAAGAAAGAACCTTTAATTTGGGTAATTTCTTTCATTAGGATTTTTTCTTTGAAGCCCATTTCAAGATTGATACCTTTTTTTCATTCCATATTAGAACTATGTTTTCATTTCTGAGCAAGTTTCATTTAGTGATATAAAATTTTAGGAGTTTACACTTTTTTAGTTTATGTGCTCTTTGATCATTCAGAACTCATTATCTAAAGTTTTGAATTTTGGACGTTTTATTGGACACGAATCGAAATTTGTCTGCATATTGGACAAGGGAAGTGGGATGTGCTCCAAATAAAGCTGGCTTGTTATATGCTTCGATTTATCTAGTTAAATCAATTAAATAACGACGAGAAATTTAATATTTATTGTCTAATTGAAATGATGATTTCATTGTTTGGTTACGGTTTCCAGTTTAATCGATTTTTTATTCATCTTTATGCATTCTAGATTTAAAAAAGATTTTTTAACTTTTATTTTTTGAACAAATTTTAATTAAAGGGTGTTTATTTGAGAGATATTTTAGGTCAAATTCTTTTTGTTTTCTATAGAATTTTATAACTGTGAACTTTTAACAAAAAAAATCATCCTAAAAAATCTGTTTCTAAATTTTATATTATTTTTTTTTATTTAAAATGTCAAAAATGTAAGAAATCAAAGTTGTATAAATTAAAATTGGTAACGTTGATCATGGAACAGTTTTTAGTAGAAAAATAAAAATAAAAGAATTGCTTATTCAAACCTTGAAAATAGATATGTTCCAAATTATACAAATTAAAATTTAATGGGTTCAATTTTGTGTTGTTTCGAAATGAAAAATTTTGAAATAAAAATGTTCTAATGTTGAAATTATTTACATTTAATCATTTTAATTTTTAGGTAGTTTTTTTTTAGATTTTCAATATTCGCGACGTTAAAAATTCGAAAATGCACTGTTGGTATGCTTTTTTAAGCATTTCAGTGAGTTTCCCTATATTAATTAAAGTTTATTCTATCCTTCTAACTTTCTACTTTGCATTTCTTGCAATTTCAAGTAATTTAGGGTTTTTAAACTTAGAATTAAGCCTTACTAGTAAGTTTGAATTGAAGGCATTTATAATTTATAATTTATGCATAGATTAAGCTTGAGTAGGTAAAGAAATTCAAATGGAAAACGTTTGAAATTAAATAATTTTATATGAAATTTGAGAAATTAGGCAGTTGCAAGTTAGTAGCCTTCATAATACAATAATTCTGAATTAAACCCTTTACGATTCTAAAAAATTCAAATTTAAGAAAAATTTAATTTTCAGAAATTTAAGGAAAAATTGAAATTTACACCATTCTTGCATTATTAACTTAAAAAATAACTAATTGGCTTCATCCTGCGTTCATTTTATAGGAAATTTTGAGAGCGTTAGATTAATTAACGAGACCAAATTTGAGCTCTAACATAGTTAAAATGAAATGAATTTAATCAAACATCCGAAAAGAGGTGAACCCAAACTTTTGACCGGTAGTGTATGACTACAGATTTCTGTCGAAATATTTTCTGTTCTTTAACAGAGTATATCAAAAGATGCTAACAGTGTTTATAAATATTCCAGCAAAACAGATTTTTGTTTATCCAAGGTTATTTCGGTGAGGCTTCAATTTGAAATTGAAATATTAATAATTAGTTAATTTTTAATAGATTATTTACAGTATTTATAGTGCTTTCTTTTGATTCAATTCAATGAAAGGGCATGTGGTACTTAGAAAATTATCGATTTTACCAGTTCTAGGTTCCCCCGGCTTTTTACCTACAAAAATAAAGATTTTGTCTTCAAAATCTGGATTATGATAGCGAACATGCTAAAGGGCGTGCTCGCACACTTTCAATTTTAATATAAAACGTTCAGTATTGTATAATTTTAAATTAAAAATATTGTAAGTTGAAAAACGTTAATGCCGAGACATACAAATTAGATAAAATTTGAAAATACATAATTCAGTGTTAAGGGCATGTGACACAGCGAAATACCTGTATTACCGACTCAGCTGTCAATTTCATCAGCGAAGACGCGAATCCTGGCGGCCACTAGACAAAACTCTATAGGGTGGCTCATCGTACTCTCTTTCTATCTCTAAACAATAGACAAAAAGGTTGAGTCCTGCAGTGGTATTACGGTATCGTGTCAAAAGTCGAATGAACCTTTTTTCTAACGTTTAGAGATAGAAAGAGAGTACGATGGGCCACCTTATAGAGTTTCGTCTAGCGGCCGCCAGGCTTCGCGTTTTCGCCGATGAAATTGATAGCTGAGTCCTGCGTTATGAGTGATGTACCGACGCAGCTTCATATTTAGTTGAAATAATTTTATTTATATCTTTCATTTTTAAGTGAAGTACTTTAACGTAATTTCCTGTCGGCTCTTGCATTTCTCAAAGTTTGAGGCCGATATTTTATGTATAAAAAAA
>JAAAKG020052788.1:0-18277 GCA_010014905.2 Druon quercuslanigerum
CATTATATATATATATATATATATATATATATATATATATATATATATATATATATATCAAATGACCCTCACGGGTATACTGGGAGTTGCAGGCGCCTCTTTACTATCAACTAATCTTTCTAATGCATTGTGACTCTATTTCTCCAGGCTGCGACCCTCAGGTTTCCTATATCTATGGATATAAAATTTGTGTAATTAATTGTAAACAAACTAAGGGTTCGATCAAGAATCCGTACAAAACCGTGGATTCGTACCATAAATATCTTGGTGCGTTTTGTTGAACAACATCTTCTTACAATCCAATGATTTTTTAACGTTATGTAATTTTTATAAACAAATATTTCAATTGCACTCTTTACTTTGAATAGTCTGCTATGGCAGCGTATATTTGCATAAGTTTGTAAGTTATTCCGAAAAGTTTACAAAATTAAAACAAATGTTATTTATATAAACAATTATTTTTACACAAAAGTCCAAATTCTTCTTATAGTATATTGTAATGCAATAAGTATATTTATTATATATAATTATTTATATCAATATTAGGAAAATGCATTTCAATTTATATTTTGCAAAGTAACAAGAAATTGTATCATAAAAAAATAAAATTTTCCGTTTATTTTTGGCTGAATTCGCACATTTTTCTGAATTCTCTGCAATATATATGATTTTTTCTCAATTCACGTCAATTTTACTCATTGAAATTAATTTTTTGTTCACAGTGGTTAAACAGAAAAAATATGTTGAGATTTAGATAATAACTAAAAGACAAATATCGCATATAATTCTTTATTATACTGTACTAAAAATACATAAAATGCATTAAAATACTTTAGCAAAGCTTTTAGGGACCGGAATTAAATTATGTAACACCTAAATAGGGGGAGGGGGGGTCGAGAAATTTGTTTCCAGATGGAAGGTATGCGGGAGGACCTGAGGGTAAGAGATGAGAGTTGGAAGAAGGAGGTAAAAGAACTGAGGGAGCAAGTAGGATAGCAGACAGAAGTGGCGTCTGTAAATAAGGAAAAAGATAATAAAATGAAGCAACTGGAAGAAGAGATTAGGGAGTGGAAGGAAAGGGCGGAACAAACGCTTGAGAAGGTGAAGGGCAGGTCAGAAAGGGAATTAGTTGACAGGGGGGAGGGCGAGAAGCAGGGTATTTGGGAGAGGGTATTTTGGGAGAATGTGATAGAAGAGAAAGTGGAAGAGCGTAGGAATGAAAAGGAGGAGAGAGCTGATAGGGAAAGAATAAGGGTAATCGAGTTAAGGATGGAGAGGAGAGAAAAGGCGTATTGGAGATATAATATTGTAATAATAGGATTAAAGTTAAAGAGTGGGGAAGAAAGGAAAGGGGGTAGAAGCGCTGCTACAGATCATAGGGTGGGTTAAAGGCAAGACAGGAAAAGTTAGGATGGAGGGGAGAAGGGGAATGTACTGGCGTTTGTGGAATTGGAGAGCCAGGAAGAAAATTGGGGGTAATGCGTAACAAAAATAGGAAAAAGGACAAGGAGGTTTTCATCGATCAAGACTTGACGAGGAAGGAAATAAATGTGCAGAGAATGGGAAACCACAAGGCTAGGAAGGAGAGGAGTGAAGGGAGAACGGCAAAGGTAGGGTATCAGAAAATAAAAAAAAAGGAAAAAATGTGGGCATGGAATGAGGAGAAGGGGGTTATGAAGAAAGTGCAGGGTAATTTGTTTCGTAGAAAGTAGGGGGTGGGAGTAAAGCAGGGCGGAGGAGTGGTAAAGGTGCTGTACTGGAACGCAGCAGGGCTGTAGAAGAAAGATGAGGATTTCTGGAGGTATGTCCAGGAATTTATGTGGTGGGATTGATACAGACGTGGGTAGAGAGAAAGGAATGGGATAGTCTAGAGCCAAAGTTGCCAAGGGGGTATAGTTGGAGGCTACAGGAGGAAGTCAGAGTAAAAAGAAAAGGAAGGGCAAGTGGGGGAATTATAACAGGGGATAGGGATGAATTGGAGAAAGAAGTCCACGGAGAGGAAGAGGGACAGGACATGAAAATGAGGGCAGTGAAGATAGGAGGGGTAACATACAAGTTTGTGACTGTTTACAATAAGGAAGGGAGGGTGGAATCGGACCATCAGCCATTAAGTTTGTGGATAAAGGGGGAGGTTGGCGGAAGGAAGAGTGGGGAAGAAGGGTTGTTAGGGGAGAGGATGTCATGGACGAGAAAAGCAATGAAGAAGTATCAGAAGCAGTTGGGAAACGTAAGTATTAAGGGGGAGTCGGTGGAAAAGATATGGGAGGATCTGAAAGATAAAGTAAAGGTGAAGCCGTGGTGGGATAGGGAATGTAAAATGATGAAGAGAAAGGTGAAAAGGAAGTACAGGAAGTGGAAGGAAGGAAATGCGGAAAGGGAGGAGTACGTAGAAATAAGGAAGGAGTTTCGGATAATGTGTAAGAAGAAAAATCAGGAAAATGAAAAAGAGATGGAAGAGGAGTTGAGAAATGTTAAGGCTGAAGGGGACGTGTGCAAGATAAGTAACAGGTTTAGTAAGCGTAGGGTGGGGATAAGTGAGAAGATAGGAAGTGACAAATGGAGGAAATTTTTTAAAGATTCATTTCAGGGATCAGACACACAGAAGAAAGATGAGGGGATTAGAAGAACAAGGGAGGTAGATTGAGAGGAGCTGAATGACGAGGAGATAGAGAGGCAGATAAGGAAGTTGAAAAGGTCTAAGGCAGCAGGGCTGGACGGAGTAGCAGACGAAGCGTGGCTGTTTGGTACACAAGAGGTAAGGGAGAGGCTGAAGAAGGTAGTGAGAAAAGTATGGCGGGGGGAGGGATTGGCAAGAGGGTGGAGGGAGGGGCTGATCGTACCACTGTATAAAAAAAGGGGATAGGGAGAGGCAGGGAAATTATAGAGGAATTATGCTAATGAATACGGCGTGCAAAATATAGGAAAGGCATATTGCTGGAGACGCAGGCAAGCTTTAATGAGGGAACGAGTACCATTGACAATATTTACGTTTTGCAGCACGTGGTGGATAGGGAATTAGTCAAAAAGGGTGCCAAAGTGTAAGCATTTTTTGTAGATCTAAAAGGCGCGTTTCCTTAGGTGGATAGTGGGAGGTTGTAGGCGGCAATGGAAGAGAGGGGAGTGGAGATAGGCCTAATCGAGAGGGTGAGGAAGGTATATGAGGAGGCGAAAGCTGGGGTGAGAGGAGGGGAGGGAATCTCTGAAGGTTTCTGGATGGATAGGGGGTTGAGGCTTAGTGCCCGATTAGTCCAACGCCGTTTGCAATTTTAATTGCAGATATGGAAAGTGAGCTAGCAGCCAGAGTGGTAGGAGGAGTTAGTGCAGGACGGGCAGATGACATAGTGCTGCTAGCAAAGAGCAAAGAGACTTCAAAGGAGATGATGAAAAGGTTGAAAAGGTACTTGGACAAAAATAGGTTAGAGTTAAATGCGGATAAGTCCAAGATTATGGTGTTCAGAGGAAGGCGAGTTGAAGTGAAAGGGAAGAGGTACAGGAGGTAAAAGAGTAATCAAGTAAAATGAAAAATTAGTCAAGGAAAAGTCAGGGAATTTAAAAAATGATGTTCTCGGACACAAGTCCTAATTCTACTAGTAAAAACTAGCAAAAAATTTCTGGAAAATGGGTAATAGGGTGGGGGGGATATTTTTTTACTGAGTAGAGAGGGCCTTTAATTCGTTACGTAATTTAAGTACGGTCCCTTAATAGAAAGTTATGTAAAACATGCAATTTTCAATAGTACGTCATTTCCCTCACAAAAACGCATAAAAAATGTATTGCTGTAAGTATCCTTAATTCTTAGTTAACTTGACAGTCTGAAAATTCATCTGCCAGTTGAGACTTTTCCGTAATCGTCGACTTCCTTTCCAATTTATTTTCTTCTCCTTCTTTCAATTTGACAGATTCATTGTAATTTCCATCATAAATAATGACGTACTTGTTAGAATAACGAACGCCTTCAGTTTCAAAATCCCTCTCAGGACTTAATGCAGCATAGGGGTTAACTTCGAAAAAATTGTACTCCAAAGAAATTCCCAAAAGTTTGCAGAACATATTGTGATCCTTTTCTGCTCGTTCTTTGGTCCCTGCCGTTAAAATAAACGGAACGCCGACTTTTTTTAAAGTAAAAATTGTATCTTTCCAGGTGCACTCAGAAATTCCTAATTCGCTTTCGTGGATATCGAGATTGCAGCCAAGAATGATATTCGGTTTGATGAAGTATTTACTCTTGAAATATTCGTCATATCGGAGACCATGAAACTGAGCTTTTAAATTTTTTACTGCGATTGGAAATAACTCAGAAGTATCGACTTCAGTTTCTAGAAAATTCGAAATATCTGGTCCTATGAAAACAAGTTTTAAGTTGGTGAGACGATTCAACCGGTATAAGAAAGATTTCCAACAAGCCTCTGTCGCAATATCCTGATTATTGGCTCCAATTATATGAACCACCATAGAAGAGGTAATTTTATAATTTAATTTGTTGATGGCATAGAGAAGAGTCAAGGCTCCGGTATAAAAGTTAGATGTCACCATATCCTGAAAATTTACTTGTTGCCCTGGAGTTTCTTTCCTAAATATTAGATGCGAAACTAGGAAGTCTTGCATTGAAGCAGGCAGACTTGAACTTTCCTCGTTATCTAAACTCATGTGTCTTACATTTAAATTTGGTTGTTGTCCGCTGATAGTTAGTTCAAAAGCCAGTGTCAAAACGCTGCAGAGTTCTTTGTGTTTTGGATCATCCTTGTGAATTTTGCAGAGGTTTACCTTTGAAAAATGAAATAAAATTAGTTGAGTAATATTATACGGACTGCTTTAGTTATGTACCCTTTAATTTTAAAATTTAAGGAAGTACTCTCGGTTAGTAGCAAGTCAGTTGAGAGAACCCTTTATGCAGTTATTGACTCACACGGTCACAGTCATAAGTTTGGCAACGTCGCATAAACTAGAGCACGTGGAACGGCTACGACGTTGCCATATCTTCTGTTCGCTAACGTCAGTGATACATTTACGATATAAATAATTATTTTTCTATTTTTATCGGCTCCTAATGATACTTTTCGCAGCAGATAGGGATTTCGGATAACATTCAATATATGATAAAATTATTTCGGAATGTTTATTTCAATCATTTATTTCTCGACTATGAAGCTCTGAAAGATTACAAAATTTTAAAATTTTAACCAGAACTTCAGTGCATTTAAATAAAACTGTCGTCCTAATATCAAACTATTCTCATTTGTAATTCATCGTAAAAATAAATCCAAGCGTTGATTTAAATTGAAGACTTAATTTTTAAAGTTATTGCAAAAAAAGCAGCAGTAGACTCACATATTATAAAATATATTTTGTTAGGAATGGATCCTACCCTATCTTATAATATCCTATTTAAAAAATCCTATGCATTTAAAAAAAAGGTGGAACGAAATTATCGAAAATTTCGCAACCATTTTTTTGTAATACCTGATTCGCTGCATACTGCGTGAATATGACTTTAAATGGCTGTTTCAGTTTGTTCCTTTCAATTTTTTAGAATGTAGCAAATTGCCATTTCCGAATGAAGAATTTTGATTCTGAAAAAATTTATTTCTAAATGATAAAATTCAAATTTAAAATCATTCTTCAAGAATAAATGTAAAAAATCTATTATTAACCTTTTTCTATACCACACTATAATTTGTTAACTTTCTTACACACTCATAGAAATAAAAAAAAAATGAACTTATATGGAAAAAACTTAGAATATCCTAATTATTATTTGAGCTTCGATTTTAAGAATACTTTTCTGATTTTTAAAGGATTTTAAAAAAAGCTGGGAAAGCTTTAAAAAATATTTTTTAGCCAATAAATAAAAAAATTTTTATCTTACATGTTCTATTTTTAAAATCTTAGATAAATCTTCTTGAATTTTGAACTCAAAAAGATAACTTTTCAAGAAAAAATGAAATTTTTTAAACAAAATATTCAATTTTTAAACAGAGAAAAATTAATTTTGAACTAAACGGATAAAGCTAAGACCTAACAAAAGAGTTGAATTGTCAGTAAAATAATAAATTTTTATCAAAAAAGAAATTAATTTTTAACAAAACAGTTAAGTCTTCAACCACAAAAAATAAATGCTTAACCTAAAAGATGATTGTTTTACCCAGAAGATGAAGATAATATCACAAAACACGAATTTTTAGCAAAATAGATCAATTTACATCCAAAAACTCGAATTTTGAACTGAAGAACATTTTTCAAGAAAACATGCAATAGTTAAATTTTAAGTTAACAAAGATTAATTTCAAGCCAAAATAATACAGAAGTTTTAACAAAATAGTCTAATTTTCCACAAAAAACGATGAATAGTCACCAAGAAATAGAATAGTAATTGATATTTCAACAAAAAATATTTGTATTTTAAAACAAAAACAGTTGAATTCAACAAAAAGAGACGAATTTTGAACAAAAAACTTAAATTTTCACTCACGGAAGAATTAAAATAAAATAATAATATTATAAGTTTCTAAGACTAACTTGTTGTTAACCCATTTTAATTTCTAAATCTAACCTTATTAGGGCTTCACGTTTATTGAATTAACATAATTCATATGCATTCTAATTTCGTATGTTTATTAAATTTAATCAAGAACTTTAGCGAGAAGGGGTTTTCATAATTTCAGAAAAAAGCCTAGCATGTTAAGTGTTAGTAAAATTGTTTGATTTTGAATTTTGTGGATTGTGCTCGTCAAATCATTTTTGAAGAAACGAGAAAAATCTGCATCGGTCAGGATTTGAACTGGAAACGCCACTATTCGCGAGTGAAGCGTTTAACCAATTACGCCACGGGGGCCATAACAAATTCTTTCTTGTGTTTCCTATTTTACTGGATGACGGCATTTTAATAACCTTTGCATTTTTGTTTAGTGATTATAATTAAAATCAGAATAATTCCCTAATCTTAATATTATTTAGAGAACTGATGTTAGGTTGTCGACCTGTGTTTAAAGTTGAAAAAGTTGTAAAAGGACATGCTTACCCCACATTCGCAATTCCTCAGTACGCTCAAGTCACTATCGTGACAAACGAGGCAGGTTTTCGGGAAAAGGAACATCTGCTCCTCATATTCCTGAAGCTGTCTCCCAATCTTCAGTTTCGCCTTTTTCATCAGATCGATCCTCGCTTTTAGCCACAAATCTGAATCAGTAGTTTTCAATTTATCGAAAAGATTTGGGGTGCCCATTTCAGTCAACATGCTCAAAATCACCTTGCAAAGATCCCGGTGATGGATTTGATGCTCGTCGCGGTGTTTGTTTCCACAGTAAAAAATCATCCGGCAACGGTTGCATGTTACTTTCGGATTAGGAGAACGACAAACCTGACAGACACTTGCATAATAAAATGAGCGAGGTCGGTTTACTTCAACTTCAGATGGCCTACTTGATGCAGACTCAGCATCTTGATGTTGAAAGACAATCATATATTGAGTATTCTGAAAGAGAGTTCCATCCTCAAATTCCATGTAAGTTAGAGGGGCAAAGTTGTTGTATCCATCGTAAATGATCAGAAAATTAGTAGAGGAATTTGTTATAATTTCCCTGGCTAGAAAATTTCCTCGTTCCGTTGAAGTTCCCATTACCATAGGACAGGTGACAATACTCATTCTAACAAATGACCTTTCGCAACCTCTCCACATAGAACTATCTTTTTCTGGGGGTGCGACATTCAAATATGCAATTAAATGTGGTTTCTGATAATCCCTCTGCGTTAAATATCGTTCGTAGGGAATCGAATTTGCCTCAACATACAAACTTTTCTTGCGGGAGCGACATTGCTTACATAGAGAAACTTTTACTTTATGAGTTATCGACCCCTCGATGTGAACAATCTTTAGAATTTTTGTATCGGGGAGTAAATGTAGCAGGACTTCCCAATAATTGCCACTCATTATTACTGCAGTACTGAGAGGGTCGCTAACATCGACGTGAATATTTATTTCAGAAGACTGGATCCTCAGCTTTTGTAAAGCGCTTAAGATCGTTAATGAATTGGCAAAAATCACCGATAGAAAGACTTTCAAGTTTTCGGAAATTGCGATTTTAGGCTTAGTATACGAATCCAGGAATTCTCTCATAGATTTGGGTAAGTCTCTAGATTCTGGGAATATTGTCCCAGCTGCAATTGCCTCGATGGCTGTTTTATAACTCATTGGATCCAACTCTTGTTTTGCCATTACCAAATCTAAACGATTTTCTATTATTGAGCAGATTCTATCATGCACTATACTCGAGGAATGCTCGCTGCAAAAATTCGCTGATGAACAGCCAGGGCATTTTTTCAGTTTTTCTGGTCTGGTGTCGTGGCAGACGAAACAAGCTCGTGGAAATTTAAACATTGCATCCTCCTCTGGGCGAAAGGATCTACCCAATTTTGCTTGAACTTGCTCAGCTATTTTCTTTCTTCCTTGAACCCAGGTTGGAGAATCAGAACCACGAAGTTTTTCGAAAAGATGAGACACTTTTTGTTCATTCATCATAGTCGATATCACTTTGCATATTTCCTTGTGGTATTTCCAATGCTGCATTTGATGATCCTTTCCACAATAGGATATCATCTGGCAACGGGTGCATCTTTTGATGTTGTTGGCAGATTTACAGACGCAGCATTCGTTTGGATAAAATCTTTCCATCTTGATCAATCAAGATAGTGGACTCCAATATTCTTTAGAACCTGAAAAAAATGCCTTTTAAAGTTTACCTCATTGGAAAATACTGATCATATAATTAGTTTTAAATTTAAAGTAATTAAAACTAATTCAAAAAGAAACTCAATATACTTTTATAGTAGATACTGTATGCTTAATAAAAAAAGTCCCATGTGCGTGTGTAAAGTGTCATAAACTGTTTTATACATTTTTGGTAAAATTAAAGTACAAACACATTCTTGCTTTTCGTTTTTGTCGTCACTTTCATGTGATTTAAAGTTGCTTCCTGCCCTCCGTAAAGAAGTAACGCCATTTCTTAGAAATTCCTCGAAATTCATGCACGCTCCCAATAACTACGTTCTACTTCAGCGAACAGCAAGCGAAAATTTAATATCAAGCTTCGCTGTAGTTGGGAATTCGCCTGCTAAATTATCGTAAAATTCGATAACAAAGTAAAATTTTAACAAATTCCTATAAAAAAGCAATTTACATGGGGAATTGAATACATTTTACATAGGGGAGAGTAACCATAACAGGGTAGTTGTAGACAGTGGTTCTTTTTAATTTATTGGACAAACGGGCAAAGTTATTTGTTTTCAACTATAGGGAAAATAAAATTCATGTTCACACGCTGTCATAAAAAAAAATTTTGTTGTTGAGATAATGTAAATTTTTTTTGTCTATATCGCTTCTGAGCAAATTAAAAAAATATATATAAAACGTTCCTAATATATTATAGCCTAATTTTTTGGAGAAAATATTATCTACAACTAACTTTTCGAATTTATAAATAATTAAAGAAATTGACAGAAAATTGAATTTCTTTACAGAAAAATCTTAATGAATCGCAAATTACAGGTCATTATCCGATCACTTTCGTTCTTCAAATGATAAATGAAAATTTGTGGCAACATTTAAAAATGTTAAGTTTCAGGGAATCTTTTCGCCAAAAAATTACGCTAACATTGATTAGAGGAAGAAAAAAAATACACTTACAGTCGCTTTTTAGGGACGATTTACATACACTTAAGCTTGGAGAAAATCCCATTTATTTTACATGGGGAAATTTTAGACTTTCGAAAAATTGAACTCACACCTCAGGCTTTGATCGAAACATGCTAAGTTTTTTATTGATCGAAGAAGAGTTTCTATGAAATAAAATCATACTAATACCATTTATTTATAACCCACCCTGACAATTTTTCGAAAATCCAAAATTTTCTATGTCAATTAAGGTAAAGACACTAGTTAGTGAAACTGTTACTTTTCAAGAGTGCAAGATTTAGCTTTTCACATTACGAGTTTTTTTGTAAATATAAGTGAAGTAGTTGTTTTTTAATACTAAAAGCACAATGGCAGCAATCTTCGCATTTCTTGTTAATAATTATTGATTTTTTGTCTGCTTCATATAAGTGGATAGTTTAGTGACACCTGTGTACCTTTCAATGACAGTGCTTTTTGCGTATCACGGATAGTATTTTAATGAAAGCAAAGTTCGCACAATTTGCACATCCTTTTCCCTCCAGAAAGCCAGAACCTATTATCACTCTGCATGCATCCGCATCTCATTCTCGCTATAACTTCCTGACTTCCTTGCTCTCCTTTCTCACAAATATTGCGCTCCCTTCCATGGCATAATCCACACATAGTTACTATTAAACCTTGACTCTTTTATTCTCTCCTCCCCTGCTCCATTCTCTCTATGCTGTTTCTTTTAACCAACTCATACAGCGTCCTTCCTTCCTCGAGCATCCTTCTAACTCCATCCATCTACAATCCATTCGTTCTAAAATACCTTTACCTTTTCACCTCCATTCTTGCACCCCTACGCCTGTTCTCCTTCTCCCACCAGCATTCCCTAACTAGCTTACTTACCCCCTTTTCTAAAATTTCTTCTCATATTTAAACGCACCGCTCCCCGTTATAATCCCTCAACTCGTTCTTCCTGTCTCCCTCCTGACAATATATTTCGGCGTATTCCTTGCTAATCTCAGTGTCCACTTTACATACCTCTCTTGTATCCTATTTACCTCCTCACTTACCTTCCACCCCATACCTCCACACCCTAAAATGAGACACCACATTTGCCCTTCTCGCTCTCTCTCTTTTATACGACCATCCACTCCCCCATTCCTCCGAAATAGGAAGCCGAGGTACACAAACTCTTTCACCTACTGTGGCGCTTTTCCCTTCCACTTCCACTTCCCTCCCTTATCACTCCCCCCTTCTTTTCTGAACACCATAACCTTCGACTTATCCGCATTTACTTCTAAACTATTTTTGTCCAAGTATCTTCTCAACCTTTTCATCATCTCCTTTAAAGCCTCTTCGCTCTTTGCTAGCAGCATTATGTCATCTGCATATGCGAGTGATCATATCCTTACCCCTCTTACCCTAACTACTCCAGCCGTTAGCTGACTTTCTATATCTGCGATTAAAATTGCAAACAGCGTTGGGGTAAGCGGCACGCCTGCCTCAACCCCCTATCCATCCAGAAACCTTAAGAGATTCCCTTCCCTCCTCTCATCCTATCTTTCGTCTCCTCATATACCTCCCGCACCCCCTCGATCAGGCCTCTCTTCAGTCCCCTCTCTTCCGTTGACTCCCACAACTTCCCCCTATCCACCGAAGGGATTGCGCCTTTTAGATCTACAAAAAACGCGTACACTTTGGCACCCTTTTTGACTTTTATCCACCACGTGCTACAAAACGTAAATATTGTTAATGGTACTCTTTTCCTCCCTAAAGCCAGCCTACGTCTCCGGCTGCGTCTTCCGCAGCCTATCTGCCAGCACCATCACGTATATTTTGCACGCTGTATTCATTAGGGTAATTCCTCTATAATTTTCCTGCCTCTCCCTATCCCCTTTTTTATACAGTGGTACGATCGTCCCTCCCTACACCCTCGTAAGAATCCCTCCCCCGCTATACTTTTCCCACTACGCCCTTCAGCCTCTCCATTACCACCCGTCTGCCAAACTCATCTATCTTCCGTGTGTCTTATGCATGAAATGAATCCTAAAAAAATTCCCTCCTTTCGTCACTCCCTATCTTCTCACTTATTTTCACCCTACGTTTTGTAACCCTATTAATTATCTCCCACACGCTCCCTTCTGTCTGAACAGTTCTCAACTCCTCTTTCAGCTCTTATTCCTTTTCCCGCTTTTTCTCATTGCACATTATCCTAAACTCCTTCCTCATTTCTAAATACTCCTCTCTTTTCGCAATTCCTTCCTTATATTTCCTTTACTATCTTTTCACCTTTCTCTTCATCATTTTACATTCCCTGTTCTTCTTTCTAAATAACTTCTTTTGCACACACTCTTTTACTTTACCTTTCAGATCCTCCCATATCTCTTCAACCGACTCCCCTATAAAGTTTACGTTTCCCAACTGCTCCTGACACTTGTTTATTGCTTCTCTCGTCCGTGACACCCTCTCCCCTAACAACCCTTCTTCCCCACCCTGCCTTCCGCAACCGCCCCCTTTATCCAAAAACTTAATGGCTGATGGTCCGATTCCACGCTCCCTTCCACATTATATATTATATACCCGAAATCAGCGCAAGGCTATTTGAAGGAAACTCCCGGCACTTGACTAAAAGAGAAAGTTTGGTGTATTCTCAAACTCGTCAAAATGGGTAAGTAGAAAGACAAAGGGATTATCTTTATGGGGGGCCTAATATCGAGGGCCTGAAGCAAATTCGAATCCAGTGAGAGGTAGCGTAGTTGCACAGTGGGAGCGGAAGTGTCGCAGGAAAAGTAAATTTATAGTGGAAGAGTAGTTTTTCATACGAAGCGTAGTTTTTGTGTTAATTGTAAAAAATTATCTTGAAAATAAACAAACTTAATCTTTTGGCAAAAGATTCAAGGTATGAAAAAAATTAACAGAGAAAAGTTATTTATCCAAAAAGGATCTACACATTTGTTATAAATTATTTTTAGTTGAAAGAGCTTTAACCAAAGAAGTTTCAAAATCAATAAATTACAGTTGTCGATTCGTTGACCTTTAATTTTAAAAGTTGTGTGCACAAATTTGGGAGAAATGCAAAGACCGAGCGTTAAGTGCGAAAACCAACCGTTGCGCGCCGTAGGTGCAATCATACTTGCGAGCCAAGCTTTTTTAACGTAAGAGAATTCACAATCATAAAATTACAGTAGTGGGAGTTTTGAGCTTTAATTTTAAAAGTTCTGCGCAAAAATGTGAGAAAAACAGAAAGAGCGAGCGTGTAGCACGATGATAATACATAATCAGGCGTGCTCAAAATTGCAAGCGAAACGAGCCGCGCGTGATTATAATGTGCCCGCGCTGCAGGCAGATTTTTTATTTTAAAATTACTTAGCTATAAAAAGATAGCAATTGAGAATTGCACTATTTTAAATAATTTAAGTATGAATTCTACTTTAATATTTTATTATATATACTTCTAAGCCTATTCAAATTATATTTTTCACTTTTCACTTGTTTTGCATTGATCGCGAGGACCATTAAAAAATTCTCCTCACTACAAAAATAATTTGGTGCAAAGACCTTTCTAAATTGAAGGTCAAACCATCGACAACTGTAATTTGGTTGTGGTGAATTCTCTTTTGTTAAAGCTTCTTCAGCTATTTTTATATTTTTAATATATTTTTATAACAAGAGTTAAAAACGAAACTTGCAGATCATTTTTGGTTGAACAACCTTTGTCTTTTAATGTTTTTCATCTCTTATAGAGTTTTTCAAACAATTTATTTTTTTATTTTTAATCTTGTTTTTTACGCTTAAAAGAAAATCTACAGTCTTCACTTTTTAAATTGTTTTCCAAAAGATTTAATTTTTTTATTTTTAATATTAATTTTATGATTTAAACAAAAACTTCGCGTTTTATCAAAAAATTATTAATAAGAAATTCGTAGCTCTTTCTTAGAAGAGCAACTTTGTTCATAGCTTGTCATAACTTGTCGTTTTTTGCGACCATAATTGGAATTTTCGATTTTTCAAACAACATTTAAAACTTGTGATGATATTCTTGTAGGGTTTCCAAAAAGTAACATCTTTACATTTTTTCGTATGCAAAAGTGATAAGGATCAATTTTATGAATTTTCGAGTACTAAGAATAGTCGTGCATAAAGAACTTGAATTTAGAAAAAAATGTTCTCAAAAATTTTGAAAATGTTTTATCTTTTTGAATTTTTATCAAAAATAGCTGAATGACGAAATTGTCTTTTCTTTTAATATCCTTATGAAGTGCGTCAAAGGGCAATGAAATTTTACTAATTCAATCAGTACACTTTATTTTAATTGATTAATCAGTTATTTCCAGAAGTTTACTAATTTGAACAGTAAAAATACCGTAACTGAAGTTAATCAGTTATGCCGTAAATGTAGTGAATCAATTATAGACTTAGAAGTAACAGTTTATTTTCATTGAATTTCAAAAACCAACTTATATTTCATAAACATTGTTTTAATAAATACAAGTTATATGCATTATTGTCCATCTTATAATGATTATCAATTTGAAATACTAGAATTGTTTTTAAAAGCTCATTTTGAATTCCGCGCCAACTCCGCGACCCTAACGCAAGCGCAGTAACTCAAGGCGCCCAAATTGGTAGAAGACGACGGAAACGCGTTGAACTGGTACAGTGATAAATTTGGAGAGAATAAAAAATCTGGTGAAATTGTGAAAAAACAAACATAATCGTGGTACCTTTTCACGGAGACCTGTTTTGAATTAATCTTTGAATTAATTTGACACATTAAGTTCGTCTCCAGGTTATAAACCAATGAAATTTCCCATACGCGAGCGAAGCAGCTAGAAATCAGCTCCGTGGTACTCTGAAATGAAAGTGACAGAAATGTTGACGAAGACCGAGGGTGGCGCTGGCTGTACTTTTAGGCCAACAAAAATTCAAATACATGGGGAAAGTGTTATAAATGTGAGATTTTCTACTTTTTTAATTATAAAAACGGACCTTTTTTCAATTTTTTTTGCTTTAGAATTAAGTTTTAAGGCTTTTAGACTAAAAATTTATTAAGGTTTTTTTGTAATGAACAAAAATAATGGGATATAAGTGTGTTGTTTTTTTATGCAATTCTGGTTACGCGAATTGCTCCGAAAAAGTTCAAGTTTACACCGTACCAAATGACAATAAAATAATAAAGATCTGGCAAAGAGCAAAACTAAAGGCAGGTCATGTAATTTTTGCAAAGCATTTCGGTTGTGAGGATATTCTTACGAAGTATCCGATACTTGGATAAGATGGTTCTTTTATTGGAACGGTAAGTATTTTTAATTAAATTATTTTTTTAACTTTTTCAATTAATATTAATAAAAAAATGTATTAAAATCTTTTTTGTTTACTTTAAAAATAATTGACAAGAAAGTGTTATACTATAAGACAAATTTTGTATTTTAGTAAAAATGTCCTCGAAAATATGCAGTTAAACTGTTTTTTTTTCTGTAAAAAAAAGCAATTACTGATAACATATGAATTTTCAATTATTATTAAGAAAACAAAAAAAACAGTTGAATTCCCTACAATTGTTTTTAAATATCGCAATCTTTTTTGTTTAATTTGAAAATAATTGACAAAAAAATGAGAATTATTAGAATTTTTTGTATTTTGACGAAATATTGAGTAAAAAATATGCAAGTAAACTGTTTTTTTCTGTAAAAAATGCGAATTATTGGTGAAATGAATGTTCAATTAATAATTATAAAATAATTTATTAAAGAGCTATCAAAAAATTTGAAAACAGTTTAAATTCATTATAGTTCTTTCTAAGGATCGCAAACGTTTTTGTTTACTTTGAAAATAGTTGACAAAAAAGAGTTGTACTAAAAAAATTTTACTTTCTACGAGATATAGAGTAAAAGTGTTATCGAAAATATGAAAATTATTATTAGAAGAGTTGCAGTAGAGAACTAGATAACCAAAACAAAATCGGAATTTTTCAGGAGAGCTAAATAGCCTTCTGTAAAATCAAAATCACCATTTAAAGATAAAACAAGAACTTACTTTCAAGGAAATAAAAAATGCTTTTTTTAGTTTTATCAAAAAATAAAAAGTGATTCCTTAAAAAAAATTAACTATTTTCAATATGTACATCAATTTTTATATCAATTTATATAAATTATTATAAACATTTTAGGAATTTGGAGGTTCTAACATACCGGTTTTTGGAAATCATTTTTGGATAACGATTAAAAATCTGTTTTTCGATTTTTAAAAATATTTAAAAACTTTCTGCCGAGATATAAGGTGGCTGAATAAGAATTAAAAAAAATATTCATCCAAAAAAAATTGTTTTCCAGGAAAATAAAGATATAGTGTGACGGTATATTAATTTTATAAAAGTCTTAAAACGAAACAAAGTAAATTATTTTCTAGTTTAAAAAATATTAATGTTTATTATTTAGTTCAAATGATTGTTAATTTTAAGAATCATTATAAATGTCAATAAAATGAAATTGAAATTTACTATATTTGCAGTTAACAATATTTACATGTCAATAATAAAAATTTATTGTTTACTTTGAATAACTATTATTGGCACTTTATGAAAAGTGTATTTGTATTTAATCATAAAAATGTTTTCTTCACTTTTTATTAGCACTTATTAATTTATTGGATCTCTAATATGCTATAAAATATTTTTTGGAGGTAAATATACGCAAAAAACTTATTTTAACAATTAAAATGAATTAAATTTGTATTTTCCCCATGCATTTGAATAATTTTCGGCCTAAAAGTACAGCCAGCACCGCCACTCGGCCTTAGTCAAATCTCCTGATTTTTAAAAATTTATTGGATAAAATATAAATAAAGCGGCGTTTTCTAATAAATTCGACTAATTCTAAACAAAATTCAAATACACATAATTTCATAGATAATTTTTTTTCGGAAAATCAGAAAAATACGTCTCGCACGACTTTCTCTGATTCAAAAAGGACGCTGTAAAAAGTTTTTTTTTAAATTCATACTAAACATTTAACAACTTTTTGGCCACGATCCTCTTGCTAAAAAAAATTAAATATGCATTCTATATCTTAAATTTACTTCAATAGTAATTCACGTTAAATTGTGAAATTTTGATTGTAATCTGTTGAATAAACAGAAAAATAATATTTTCAACACGGTTCTTCAATTTTCAAGATCTGTATTTTTGAGTTTTGTATTTTTTTTTTAATTAAATATTTAATATCCTTACCTAATAAAGTGGAGGCTTATGATAAAAACTGGCTAGAAATGTTCGTTGCGACTTCTCACCGCGGAAACTTGATACTTAAGGTTTTTTTCTCTACCGTTATGAAGTTGATTATCAGTATTATATCAGCATTAGCATACCACAGATAAAATACTCTATACAGTTCAGATTTAAACGAAGATAGAAAATTAAGAATAAGTCAGATTATAACCACGCAAGATGTCAAAAAATATATTAAAACTATCCTAAAAAATACAATTCCTTATTTAAATATTTATTTTTGTCATTAAGAATATTTATAAACAAAGAAAATGTTATAAAATATTGCGGATTCGAACGAAACTAAAGGGTATTATATGGTGTTTTAAAATTATTTCTGTAAATTCAATATAATTTACTTGCAAACTATGCTAAATATTAAAAGTTTTTAAACAATAATTCAGCTACGGGGTCAGAATGTAAAAACTTTCTTGAATGTTTTATATAGAAAGGAATAAAAATGAACCTAAATAAAGTTTTGTTACAGTTATTTTCGTTCTCTTCGATATAAATTGTAATTACATCCTAATTTTTACTTTATGTCTACATAGCTTCTTAATTTTTTTACACTTTTTTAGACAGACTTTAATTTTTAACAAAAATTAGTTTTAAATCAATTTTGTTCCAATCCCTGTAAAATATATATATTGTATGTAATACCTTTTATTTTAAATGATAATCGCGCAGTTATTAATTTTTGGGTGGGTACTACTTTCTCTGATTTTAACCGAAGCGACGGCTCCTTTCTAATCTTTGTTGTACAAAACAATAAAATGTTTTACGCAGTCACAGTCATCACAGAGTGGCGAAGTCCATGTCATGTTTCTGCATTGCAGGTTTTGGGTTTTGACGTCAGTTTGCAAAGATGTCTGCTCGCTGAGGACTAAGCAGCAATACCAATCGCACGTGCAAAAACTTTATTTTTGAATAGCATGGAAAAAATATATTTTTCATCCTCAGTGAATTTAGATATTATAACTTTTTTCAAAAACTGTTCAATTACGTAATAAAATTATTACAAAAATAAATTGTTGATTTTATTTTATATTTTATTGTGTAATTTTATTGTGTAATTGTATAGCTTTTGAAAATACACAATGATATCAAAATACACCTATAGTGCGAAATAATTTTTTTCCAAGTTATTTAAAAAATGAAGTTTTGTCCAATACAATTGGTTTTATTGTTTGGTCCTCAGTATGCAGACATCTTAGATTTCCGCCACTCAGCCTAAAACAAAGATATTAGGTCCTAGATACGGCATGAGATTAGTTCCACCATATACCGGTAGTTAGCGCGGCGGGCAAGTTTGTGTTTTTGCATATATATATAGCTCTTAGTTCCGCCACATACTTGTA
>JAAAKG020052799.1:0-18276 GCA_010014905.2 Druon quercuslanigerum
CTAAAGCTTATTTCCGAAAATTCTTTTATATCTGACCCATGCAAAGACTGGCGCCCAATTTAAAATGTTGTAGTTTACAATATTTGATGTCATTATAGTTGCAGTCGTTGAATTAATAACGGAGCAGGTTGTGCGCCGCCTAAGATGCTGAATCTAAAAAGTATCTGTGATTAGCACACATAAAGGGTTATTTCGATATGAAAGGCTTCCTTTCGGATTAGCGTCAGCTCCAAGAATCAGGATTTTACAGGAGAGCTGGTTGAAAGTCAAAATTGAGAAATGCAGTTTTTTAAAAATTTTATTCAGTAGTTGGATCACGAGATAAAATAAGGAAGGATTGTTTTACGTCAAATGACAAGAACGAAGCTATTTGGTTGGCACCAGTACCGGATGATGTATCGCAACTGAAAAGTTGCTTGGGTTTAGTTAATTATTACGAGATCTATATTCCGCACGCAGCTTCAATTTTAAGACATCCTTATGACCTACTTGATGAAGAGAAAGAGTTTTTTGGGATATAAGACGTCGCGACGCGTTCATAACAGTTAAGCAGGTATTAGTAAGCTCGGAAGTTTTGGCTCATTCTGACTCCAAGTTATCGTTAAAATTGTCATGCAATGTATCGGCATATGGCCTCGGTGCTGTCCTTTCGCATATCTATCCAGAAGGAAACGAGATATCGATAGCCTATGCGTCGTGCACGTTAACAGGAGCTCCAAAGAATTACTCTCTGATTGATAAGGAGGCATTATCCTTGGTTTTTCGGCGTGGGTAAATGCGAACATTATGTGTATGGTGGACATTTCATATTGACTCATACGTCAAGGGAAATTATGGGTACTATTTTATAACTGAGAATCAACCACGTTCGAATTTTCTGAGAAATTAAACTAAAAAAAAACTTTCTGAATATACAATCTTGTGACGAGACGCACACAAAACAAGAGATCGAATGTATCACATACCTGAAGGGATCTAATAGAATTTTAGAGCTTCAGAAAGTTATGCAGTTAAATTACATAGAACCTTTCATTCGACAAAAAATTAACAAGATTGTTAAAACATATAATGAGGTTTTTACTCTACCTGGAGACCCATTATCATGTATACAACAGACACAGCACGTAATTAAGCTAAATTCTAGAAACATTGTAAATTTGACATCACATAAGTTAACAGAAGCCCACAAAAAATTTACCTTCATGTACATTCCAAAAAGGGAAACAAACTACGAATTTTCATTGACTACAGACACATTAAGAAGGATACCAAATAAGACGCAAATCTCTTACCTGTTATCGATGATATTCTTAACAAACGGAGAAAAGTGAAGTTTTTCTGCGCTTTTGACATGAGTGCATGTTTCCACCAAATTCCAAAAAATAGACTGCATTTTCAACATCTCAAAGGGAGGTGTATGGTGCTATTGGAACGAAGGAAGGAAAGTGTTGGAAGATCGAAAAATAAGAAATAGAAAGAAAGAAAAAGAGACCAGAAACGAAAGTAGGTAAGAATGGAGGATATTTTACTGGAATATAACAGAATTAAAGATACAGTAAAGGGGGAGTTTATGAGGAACTTAGCGCAATTGGATATAGTAGTAGTGACGGAAACTTGGCTAGACGAAAAGTGATGGGAAGAGTAAGGGGGAGGTTACCAAGAGGTTACGAACTGCAAGCTCAAAATTCAAAGAGGAAGGATGAAAAGGGCAGAGCAATCGGAGTAATAGTGATGGAAGTAAGAAACGAATATGTAACAAGGAAGGATAAGAAAAAGATAAAAGAACAAAAAGAAGGGGTATTAGTAGAAGAGGTGAAGATGGGAGGTGAAACGTGGAAGATAGTGGTTGTTTATGTGAATGGTGACGTACCGGAGAAATCAGAGGAGATAAATGAAATAATTAAAGAAAATAAAAAGAAATTCTGCTTATATTAAGGGGAGATTTCAATGCGACAACGTGAGACAGAGACGGATGAGAATGGGAAGGAGATCAAGGAAGAAAATCCAAAGAAAAGATACTAAATTGAGAGGGAAAGAAATTATTAGAGAGCTTGGAGGAGTTGGAATGGTTTATCTCAAAAGGAAATGTAGAGTTGGATGACAAATGGGAATATACGCGCTCACGAGGAGAAATGAGAACGCTAATTGATTACGTGATAGCGGCCTGTGAGACAAGAGAGAAGGTATAGAAAAAAGTGGAAGTGGATTATATAGTTTTGGATCACTTTCCTATAATAGTAGCATTAAAGTGAGAAAAAAGTAATAACAATATGGACAAAAATAAAGCAAACATAAAGAGAGCAGGAAGAGGGGATTGGTCAACAGAAGGAATAGAAAAGTTTAAAGAAAAGTTCAGGAATATCAAGCTTGAAGAGAAAAATATAGTCGAAAATATAGGTGGTTGGGAGGCGGAATGTAAATATAAAAAAGGAGGTCAGAAAGAAATGAAGAAAAGGGAAAAGTAGTGGAGAAGAATGTAGGATTAAAAAGAAGGAGTAAACTGAGTTGTCTGATAAAGAAAGGGAAGCGGAAGTCGCTTACATTAGCAGCGTAAACATTGCGCTATATTATATATAGAATGAAGAATCTAGGCATGATAATTGATGTAAATATTTTAAAGTAGTAAGGGTAAGGTAGGATAAGGGTATAAGATAGGATAAATTTGTAGATATTCTTGTAAGAAAAGGAGGTCATGTAATAGGGGGAACATTTGGAATAAAGAAGAATTTAAAAACATAAAAATCATTATTCGAAAAAAATATTCATTCAAGACCAAGTAGAGACCAAAATCGAAAATAAATTATTATTACTCGGTATTCGAATCAGTAAATGATTTGCAAGTTAAAAAATCGAAACCTGTGCATCTAAGCAAGTATAAATAAGGAAAAATTTAATATAATGTTTAAAATAGTCATTTACTATATGTATCTAGTAAACTGCTGAAGATAAGAAAAAACTGACATTTTCAGATTTGCCATTTTAAGAATTTTATTATTTAAAGCGGATTAGTAATACTCCTTGGAGGCCTTTGGAACTTGGGAAAGTTGTGCTTTTGTCTTGAATAGGACTTCCAAGATATAAAAAGACAAGTCAGGAGTGAGACTTAGAGAACGTGTCTAGCATGTCTTAGCAATGGCTCCATTGGAGGTAATCCAAGCCTTAGCCAAATACGGATTTTTTTAGTCAGGTTATAAAAAATTAGGTAGTAGTTCGCATAAGGTAATCAAGAAGTCTTACGATTTATATTCAGCCATAGGAATGTGTTACACTTTGAAATATACACTTTGGGATGCCGCAAATCAAACTTAAAATATACCATCTTTAGTCGGCACTGTGAATCATTTGTATTGCCTATTTTTTAAATAACTGTTAAGAACATCCTTTTTATTAAAGATACAAGAGGATAACAATTGTCCGATATATTTAAATGCATTTTCACCGCGAAGGGATGGGATGGGAAATGGTCACAACAAAAAATCTAAAAACGTAACACGTATTCTTGGAATTACTTCACAAGAAAATTTATTTTTTTCTACTTGTCTAGCTAAAGAAAATTGGTGAGACTCACACCTAAATAGCCGAAATTAATATAATTTGATTTGATAATATGAGAAGTTTCTAATTTTGATTTTTAATGACATTCTTTACAAATTCGGCTAAGATTTAATAAATTTCTTGCTTGAACATCTGCTCAAATGTAGAAGCATATGGTTTTTAAGATTAGTGGGTTTGCTAAATCCACGACTGCAAATCTGACATCTAAATGGCCATAATCCATTGTGGACGTACATATGACTTTTCAGGTCCCCGGGGGTTGGAAAGGACTTGGAACACTGCGAGCACTTGTGCGGCTTCTCCTGTAAGATATCGACATTTTACATTAGATTACTTAATTAATGTTGAATTGTATTTACACAAATCGTGATTTTTTCTCTTTTCGTTCGCACAGTATATTACAGCCAGATAAATTAGAGTTTGTATTGAATAAAAAATAAAATATTTTCCCGATAATGATAATTCTTCTTTCTCATTTCTTGTTACTCAAAAAGAAAGAAAAAATGTTATTCAGTTGAAACATTGGTTTTGTTTTCATTGCATCAATTTGTGTATAATAATTAACTTCCAATAAAGCAATTAATGATCAGACTAATAGCTACGAAATTCTTAAGTGTTAAGTACACATACGATAAGTGTATTAGAAGCCTGGAAGAGCTAAAACCGAGACAGAGAGGTAATTATCACGTGCATTCCGGTTTCCTCTCAGGAAAATCTCTTAGACCTTGTTTTCTCAATATACAGACTTGCACAGTCGAAGGCCAATAAACCCAATATCAAGGACATTTTTAGAGTTTCAGTTAGGGAAAAAACTCCTAACCCAATAATCGGTAGGTTTAACGTCGCTAAACTTTAAATTGACTTGGTCGCAACTAAAATTAAGAATAAAAAATCTCTAATGATCTAAGATGTCGATTCTAAGATGGCTGATTGCCCTGTCCGTATAAACTGTAACCACCATCGAGATCTGTATTAGCTGCGGAAGGTAGTCAAGGCTGAATTGGTTCCCAGGAAACTTTACGGGTAAATTTTGGATTTTCAGCAAAGCAGTATGGATTCGCCATGCATCAGATGCTTCGTCTAAGCCAATAAATATTCCTGACTTTACTGACTCATTCGATCTTAATGCCTTATTTTTCACCAAACTAAGTAAGGCATATAAATGCGAGATCTCTTCTTTCTAAAATAAGTGCAATCACAGAAATCACCTATTTGTACAACATCGGTATTCTTGGCAACTCATAAACTTGGCTTCGACATGATATCCCCAACTCTGCAATATTAATTAAGGGTTTTAGTTTCGTAATGACTGATCGTGGTAGCTGCAACGTGGCGAAAGGTGGTCTATTCGTTATCAATATTAAAGATGATCTTAGCTACGAGACTGTATCTAACAATCATACTACATTTTTAACGGGTGTCCCCAATGGCATGCCTGTCAGCCTATTCCAAGCTATAGTTCAATTTAAAAAACGCGTCTCGCATGTGTAAGAGTTTCTAAGAATCTAAATGTGGCGCTATCCTGGGACAGTGATTTGGAGGAGACCTTAGCTTGTACCACCTGTGAATTAAATCACATGGTTTGCTTAAGAGATTTTAATATCAATGCAGACACCTTCCATACAAAGATAAGGTTAAAACCTTAGCTTTGTGGGCGAGGATCTATTACTTTCAGATTTGGCAGTTGCCAAGCTATCAGGAAAATTTGACCATGACTTGATTTTCTGCGACATAAAGCTAGATCTATCGTCAAGACCGGCATAAGGGATCATTCACAAATTACGTGACGCGTGTTTTTTTTGTTTAAATGAAGATGAGAATATTATTTCCGTTAAATAGAAAAGAATGCAGCAATATAAACAAAATATGAACGCGTCACGTAGTTTGTGTACGATCCCTAAGTAGGGACTTCAAACTTGTTAATTAAAAAGCAGTCAAAGAGGCAGCAAGTTGGACGGAATGATCCAGTATATTAAACCTCTCCTCGTTAGATGAGAAAGTGGATCAGTTTTCTCAAATAACTTTAAACCTTATTAACAGATTATTCCCGCTACGTCGCTTTAGAACAGCTTGGTTTACCAGGCCGTCTTGGTTCTCCAACTCTGTCAAGAAAATTGCTCGGGCTAGAGACTGAGCTCGTTCTAAATGCTCACTTAAAAAAATGTCATAGATAGAGATAAATATGGCCTCCGCCGTAAGCTCGCAACTGGTTCTCTGCGGCGCGAAAGAAGCGGCTAGTTTCGCAGATAGGCGTAGATAGGTAAACCTGGCACGTGTCTGTTTACCACAAAGACAGTTCTCTTGAGGAGATCTCCCTATGGATCTACCTAGCATTAATCTACCAGCTTGAGTCTTCTGATATCAGTATTGTATTCACGAAAATTGACCCTAGTCATTTGTATTACTATGTTGATAGTTCACTTGCACAGCTGTGGGATTGGATGTCATAAATAGTTCCTCGGTCTCTCTTTGTGTACCCGCGTACCTTTCTGTATTATTGAATATTACGGATACCTCTATAAGGCAAGGAAAGTTTCCCTCGGTTCGGGGATTATGTTAGGTTCGTCCTCTTTCTAAATGCGATAGTCCGCAATTATTTGGAGACTTGCGTCCAATAACGACAAAAACAAAGTATAACCTACCAGTAAATTAGGGGTTAGGAAGGGGTTTTCGGCTGCAATAGCTGTTCTTCACGTCTCGGATGATATAGGCATTTCATTGGACTATTTAGAGGTGACCCTGCTAGCCTTGCTGGACTTATGTCGGGATTTTAAGACCCTTCAACATGGACTGTTTTTAAAAAAATTAGAATCCATAGGAATAATAGAGACATCACTCGCTCTAAGCATACACTCATGTCCCCACGCAGATAAGTGGAAAGAGGGATACCTCTAGGGGCCGTGAGTAGCCCTACCTTGTTTTATATTTACACAAACGACCTTCCTGACTCCGTGATGGAATTTTTGCGTAGTTTAGATGCAATCTCCAACGTCCGATTCAAAATAACCATACACATATGTGCAGATGAAACACAGGTGTGCATCCTTTGTAAGCGGGAAGACATTAATGAGGGAGCATGATATCGCTGACTGGGCGGAAGATGGTGCGCTGGCTATTATGGCGGATGAAAAACTTGCAAAATTTCCAGATGTGTGAGAAAATCAGTAATCGGTGTTTCATTGGGTGCTTGTATTGAATATTTAGTCATTATTGAAAACTTCAAAAGAGCTAACGAAAAATTCCTTACTAAAAGTTAAAATGGCTCATAAATGTTTGTCAAAAAGATTTTCGAAACATTTTAAATTATTTTTTTTTACAATGTACACATGATACATTTATTACTTGATCTGTCAAAATGAGCATTACATGCATAGTAGGGCTTGTCGAAAAACAAAAAGTTGTTTACGCGAAGTTCTCATAGCAATAGTAAAAAACTTTTTTTCTTTCGATAAGCGCTAATTCATAGGTCTCTTTATTAGATTTTATCAGTAAAAAAGTTACTGCTCAAGTTAATGAAATAATAACTAATAGAAGGTCGTAATAACATTTTTGTCTTTTCCTTTTCAACTTCACTTCGTACAAAACCAAAGAAATTCTCAATCTTTGCTGTTACTATGGTAAACAGTTAACACCGGCGGTGCAACAAATCCTAAATAAATGTAAAAATATCGATTTTTGACATACAGGTAAGTGAATTTGCGAATGAGTGAAGACCAGTATAAATAAAAGGAAATCAAAAATAGATGTAATAATAAAAAGGATAGAAAATAAGTTATGAAGATTGTACTGAAAGAAAGCCTCAAAGACTTATTCAAATTCGACGCCACAAACATATCCAAGACATATTATTGAAAGGAATTACACTATTACATTGGTAGTCTGAAATCGATATTAATGCACATATTTCTATGTAGAAATAGGAAATTGCCTTCTTATAAAAGATTTTTATCTGCAAAGCAAGCATTTGATCCTGATAATATAAACATTTTTTTTCTGTTCAGAAACAGTTCCAACACGGATGGGTAGAATTTGCGCTAAATTCGCCGCATTGTGATGCTTTAGTATTCCTGGCATCGTATGCACCACTTAACATTATATCTTGAGATGGAGAAGTATAGCTGAGGAACAATTGATCGCCGTCTGTAAGATTATGCAGGCCTATCGAGTTTCAGTTTACGAAAGAAACATCAGAGCAAATTTCAGAAGTGTATTATTGTTACATACCAAGAATGATAGTATGGTTTGGTATGCCGCAGGAACCGAGACAATCAATTAAGGTTAACCCCTAATTGCTTTTTTTCTGCGGGCTCGTTGAATCTAGACTCCTAAGAGGTGCCTTTCTTGCCATTCTACTCGTGCGTTGACAACAGGGATTAAATAACTCAAATAATCATAAATTAAATTGGAAAAATTAAGTGAACATTTATTTCTATTTAAAAAGGTTTTAAAATAAAATTTCTAAACTCCTTACTAACTACCACTATACTGTCAAACGTGACAAGTCAGTGATCGAAACACAAAAAGTTAAACGTACTAACTGCTTGTGACAAATAATTAAGTAGAAGGGATTTGATTCATTGATTTAAACTAGGAATTTTGTTTCAGTTCTTCGCAGACAATCACTGACAGAGAGAGATAGACTTTCAGGGTGACTTTCAGGGTGAAGCAACCCTTGAAATGGGATGCTACACTGCAACACTTCCCCGTTCACTTCGCCACTCCCGCCACAACGATCCGCGAATGTCACCCCGAAGTTACAGCGAATATTCCCTTCTTTAGTTTAAATCTCCCCTGCACGTTCTGGTTGCACAAAGCATGGTTTTTTGCGAATTTTGTAGAATTCACCCCACGCAGAAGGATTGCACACATCTACGATGTCGATGCACTACTACACATGTTTTTTCTAATTTACGTTGTAAAAACCATCCCTCGTCGGACTTCCTGTTTTCGAAACTAAGTCTTCAGGTGACAATTCACGGCCTTCATGCACGGTTTCTATGCGTTGAATTATACTATGTTAATTCGCAATATTAAATTGGTATCTCAGTCCTTGGTATCAAATATCTGCAAGTATTTTTAAAAATATAAATGTTTTAACCACAAATGTTGTTTATAATAATTTGAAACATTATTAATTATTTCCGATCCAATTATAAACAATATTCTAGTCAACATTTATTTTGATCTGTGACTTTGGTAGATAACTGGATCAGTTGGCCAAAATTTTATTAGATTAAACATTTATTTGTACAAAAATTAATGTTCTTCTAATTATTCTTGCTGTTTCTGATCATTTGTGCTGATATTTATAGTAATAACGTGTTGAGGAATTTGGGACAATTAGTTTCTTAAGCAATGTTTTTACTGTTTCCATGATTATAAGTAGTCGAATCGATCTTCCAAAAATTTACCTAGAATATCAATTCTTGCGCCTAGGGGTAGTATCGTTGATAGTTATTGATATCTGAGATACCGACAAATGTTGAATTTTGTACTTAATAGATGGATGAATTAAAAATAAGGATTATACTTAAATAAGGTTTTGATGTTTAATAACTACCTGTGTGGTCGTTGTTTTGAGATTTCAATGTGCTTAATTGCTCTCTTTCTCTCTCTCCATAGCCTTACGTTTCTCCGTAGTCTTATGTATGCTAGTTTATTTCCATGGGCTGTGAAACTACATTGGCCACCGCCATATATACTATCAATTGTGTCGGCTGTGAGGACAAACAATTAAAATTTTTTTCGATTGCCTACCCACACTGAACCCACTGTAACATTATTATTGTTATTTTAAAGAAATTCAGAATCGTTAACGTACGTTAGTTACTATCAGAAGAAAAATTTATATCATTTCTCATGAGTTATATTCTATCATGATTGATAGAAAAATTTGCAACGATCTGACAGGGCAGTCATTTTCTTTATTCTTTCTAATGTTTTTATAAAATTGTATGTTTTGAATTTTATCATCAGTAAAAATGAGGTATCATTCAAATTTTATAAAAGTTTTTTTTGCTAATTTATTGACCTGGAAATGAGTACATCATTAGTTTTAAGTAGTAAAGAGATGTGTCGGATCCTGCATTACCCATCGGCTTTTAGTAAAAAGT
Source organism: Druon quercuslanigerum (assembly GCA_010014905.2). Taxonomy (NCBI): domain Eukaryota; kingdom Metazoa; phylum Arthropoda; class Insecta; order Hymenoptera; family Cynipidae; genus Druon; species Druon quercuslanigerum. The sequence continues at coordinate 9,669 of JAAAKG020052799.1, forward strand.
ATAATCAATTTGGATGCAGCTTAAATTCTTCTATCTTTTGGTGAGTGGAAGGACAATCCAGGACAGAAAATGTTTGATTATCATCTGATATTGACTTATTATTAACTTCTGATAATCAACAAATTTAAAGAACTAATAAATTAATCGATTAAAGTCTCATTTCCTAGCCAGGCGAACGACAGTGGTGCAAATAGGTATCGTCATGGTTCCGGGAACAATGGTTACGCAGTAAAAGAATTAGTGGCTTAGGAGGGGTTAGCTTTATATAAAAGAACCTACCGAAAAGCACAAAAAAACATGTATAGACTTCCGGGGCATGGATGTGGTGTTGGTTCCTACGTTCTGGTATATATCGCCTTAAGTTATTTTTTGGGCGATGCTAGAAATTATTAATTGTGGCCATACTGCCACATTGCAGAATGAAAACATGATGGAAGTTCTTGATTTAACTCTATGCCCGGAAGAACCAGTGGTCCATAAAAAAACCATCCTTTTTAAAAATCAGAAATTACAGGAACTCAATTTGGGCCTCATAAAAATGAACCTCAAAGGTAGACTCATAAATTCACACAGTCTGCAAATATAATTAAATCTAGGAAAGGAGCGGACTGATGGAAAAACCATATAGAGAAACTACGTGAAAAGACTAGGTCGATGTAGAGCAGGTCAAACACAACTAAACTGCCTTCAGACTAGGACATCAAGAATCTGGTTAAAAATTAATACAAAAATTACATAAAAACTTCAATCAGGAAAATTGCGGGGTTTTGTGAGGAATCTAAGAATACTGTGTATACAGTATGAATTTATTATTTTTGAAAGCTTTTGAATCAACAACTATTTCAAAAACAACAAATAAAAATATATTTTTCAACGGAACTTTACGGAATTGAATAAATTGAAATTATGTCCTACTTAGAGTAGAAAACTACTCCGAAGAACCTTGCTGTTGCTAGGTGAACATAATTGTTTTCTCTGCAAGTGTATACAATATGTTTTTGTAAAAAACCTTGTTTGTAGTGGAGTGTTTGCGTTGTTTTTTCGTACTTTCTGGCGGATAAACATCATTCGCTCACGTGTAATTAGCGGACTGTACAGTGGCGTATTGTAAGATGCGAAAACACGATATGTCAACTTCTCCCGATAAATGGTTTAAAGCAACTCTGACCTCCATGAAATAGGATGCGTCGGCAAATAACGTCGATATGATCACAATAAGGTGTTTAATCAACATATACCCATTTCTTTGCAAAAAAAGAAATATTTAGAAGTGGCGCACGCGCCATTAAGTTTAACAATTATTTCCCATAAGACAAAGGCGTTTTTGTAAATTTTATTTAGAATCGTCAATATCAGCTGAATCGAGTTGAAATTCAAAACTTCTTGTTACAATTAGCCATAGAATATGAATAAAATGTGCCCTTTCAAATATAAGCCCCATAAGTATATTTTATATGCCGGCGCGATGTGTTTTCTCCAGGGAATGAGAAGATAATTGTTTCGAAGAAATAAAATACTATTTGAATAATGATGATTTACTGCAAAATAAAGATTTTAGAAAAAAGGCAACATTCTAGCATTAATTTCGGAGAAGATAGTTGCAAAAAATATTAAATTGTAGATAAATAGGAGAAAATTTAAGAAAAAATTAAGTTTGTAGCTTTTCAATTGAGTATAATAAACAATAATAAACAATAGTTTAGGCAATTAATTTAGCTAACTTGAATTAATTATTTACCTCAGACTAATTAAAAATGGGACCAAACGTGAAATTTTTTGGAAAAAGTTCAATTAACTAGCATTATTCTAAAAAAAATGTTATTACTGATCATAATAAATTTTGTAAACAATTATGTTTTTTAATATTTATTTACTATTTCCCTACTTTAATAGAAAGTTGGACAAAGCGTGGAACACTTGTAAATAAGTCCCGACCTTCTGGAACTATTCTAAGAGAAAGTTGCACAAAACAATAATAAATTGTTAAGAAAATTTATGTAAGCATCTAATTAAAAGTATAGAGTAGTATTTTATGTAGTAGAAACAATTTGCATTTAAGGAACCGCGAAAAATTCATAATTAGCGTCAAAAACATGCAAACCCCATTTTGTCACTCATGTTGTCTCACCTTGTGTTATTTGTTCACTTGGCTTTTTCCTAGGCTAAGGTAAAGTTGGTTGTGGTGAAATCAGCTTCCCGTTTTGGAAGAAATCCAGGCTCTAGACCGATCCTAATCATGTTATTTTTTCACTTGGCTTTTTCCAAGTCTAAGGTGAAGTTGGTTGTGGTGAAATCAGCTTCCCGTTTCGGAAGAAATCCAGGCTCTAGACTAATCCTAATCAAGATAGGCTCACCATTGCATAGACTTTTTATTTTTGAAAGGGTTAAGGAATTTTATTCTATGGATCTGTCAGTGACAAGTGACCGGGTAAGGAATTGATATACCTGGGAAAATCATATGCATGGACGACATACACTCGATGGGCACAGGCCAACCTCCAAGTACGACAAAGATATTTATCTATGCGAAAAACATCCTCAAGGAGCAAAGTAGATCCGAAGAGACGATATGGATCTTTGTGTTATTCGGCATCATCAACTGGGGAAAGTCATCGATTTCGGACTGAAACAATTATGAACTTTCTCTCCAGAAATCAGAGTCCCTATAGTCTACTCTCGTCTAGTCCAGTAAGTAAATCACCCTCCCCACCCACCCGCAGAGACACCAAAAATTCTCAAAAGAAGAGCGAAATATACTATTTTAGGTGCATGGGAAGTTATGACTCGGATTGTCGTCATGCCGTGGATTAACGATGTTTTTAAATTGGAAACGGTATGCTATCAAAGCCCTTGATATATGCCCTAAGTGGATCTTCAGAAAGTGCGCCTTTTAATCACAATTTATTGTTGGCTTGATATATTTAAGGCCGAGGATGGACAGGTGATCTAGAATTCTAGATGAGGATATTAACGCGTCCATTCGTAATTTAAACCAGATACCTCTTAAGGCCTTTTCGGGGAGGCTCAATGCATCTGCAAAAGGATCCGTTTTTGATCTAAAAATGTGCAGGAGAGGTCTTTCTTTAGTTGATGGGTTGTAATTACATGGATTTCCTTTCCTAAACAACAGATTTCCATTAGTTGAATAAAGGATTTTAAAGTTATACCTAATGCTAGTCGCTGAGATCATATCCCCATATGCATAACCGTGTCAAATGTAAATATGTGTGGTAGGAAGACAGTAATTAAAGCGAGAAATTCCTTGATAGTCTGTCATTCTCTGGACCACACCTTTGCAGCTTGTTCTAGGTGGATACCATGAATGAAAAGCCCATCTCCTCTTTTAAGGAGGCGGTTCATTATTGCTAGGCCTTCTAACTTTTTATGGGAAGAACTCGTGGCTTGACTATGCTTGTCTTAAGAGTAGAAAAAGGTAGAAAAACGCAGTAGGATTTGCGAAGGGTCTGGGTTCGCGTAGAAAGACAGTTTTAAATATAATTCAGATAAAAGAGCGTACGTATCTATTATGAATACTTAGAAGGTAAACTAAGAGAACGCTTTCCAGAATGCTTTCGCAGCAGCCAGAAGTTCTGCAGAATTCTGAAAGGGAATTTAAGATCTGCCTACGCTATTAATTGTATCGACCTGCGTAGGTAGCATTCTGGACGGGACGATTTTCAAGAAAGAAGTAATTACTGCCAAGCGTAAATGTCAACTGGGTAAAGCTCCAGGTGATGATGGCATTTTTGCTGAATTTCATATTTATTATAATGTTTGTTGAAGAGAGTCTGGGAGAATGAAGAGGTCCCCTTAGTTTAGGAAAATATTTTTATGCGCAGAATAATCAAAAAGACTAACAAAGAGGATCCCGCCTTCTATAAAAACGATTAGTAGCGTGGATATATCTGTGTCAATCTGTGCCGGAATTCCAGGCAGTTTTTCGAGTCGCCAAAGGTGGTACGGAACATATTTTTATTTTCAGTGCCATCGTACAGATCCATATTTCCATTCCTGGTTGTAATTCTTTTGCGCTTTTTATTGATTTTGAAAGGATTGTTTTGAGTCCACTGTATGTCTTACAGCCTCTGGTCCATTCTGGATAGCGCAACTGCTTTCCCCGGATAAACAACTATTCTTTGTCACTAAATACTTGTCCGATGCACTGAAAGTTAGGACTAATATGACTAATATGATGTCTCCGTAGTCCAAATTATTTTGTTAGCATTACATAATAGCTTATCATTTAATTCTAATGATTTGTACAGGTCTCCTGACCTAAGAAAATTATCACAGCTAGTATTCTTTATTATATATACATATAATGTAAGCTCTCGCTAAATAATTTAAAAAAGTAGCGTTATCTGCTGCCGCGCCACGCCGACGCACAGTGAGAGGAAATGCACTTTTTTCGTTGAAAAATGTCCAGAGCCTTCAATTTTTGGCCGATTTTTAATTTTTTTAAAATTAAATTTCATTATATTCTGCAGAGCTTGATGCTCTAAACTTTTGTATCCTCTACTTGTTTATTAATAATTTTTTCACTCAAAGTATGGAAAAACTGAAATTTTGTACATAACAATTTTTTGCGCTTTAATAACTGATTAACTGATTTGATAAACTTTATATTGTCTTAAATAAATGTTTATGGACTTATAGAATACAAATAATTTGCTCATTAGTCCATTTATTTGTTATAAACAAATTTTATAAACAACTTACCAAATAGTACTATTATCGGTAAAAAAATTTCTGTTTACTAAAAGTGCTTCATATTAATGTAGGAATAATATATAATTACAAAAATAAATTAAAAGATTATAATAACCACTGTTATAAACAATTCCTATAGCAAAATATTAAAATTTCAGATTTTTTCAAATTATAATTTCCTTCAATCACGAGGACGACTTCAGGTATTTCTTAAAAAAAATAATATTTAATAATATTTGATAAAATATAACAATTTGAATTTTTATAAACAAATTAGATAAACACATTTAAAATTTTAGCCCTTTCGCAAAGAATTTTTTTTCTTTTTGCACTGGAAAGGTCTTAAGCTATTGGATGAATGACTGCGAGTCACAAAAATATTAGAAAAGTTAACAATAACAATTGTTGTAAATAATTGTTTGGATAAAATATTCAACTTTAAGGTTTTATCGAATTTGAATTTTCTTTAATCGCTAGAATAGCTACTGGTATTTCTGAAAAATGTATATTTTATAATATTTGGTAAAATATAACAACTTAAATCTTTATAAATAATTTAGATAAACAAATTCCAAATTTTGTCAATTTCACATAGAAAAAAATCTGGTTCCTTCAAATGAATCATTTAAAAATATAATTCTTTTCCGTAGCCATGGTATTAAGAGTTATGTTTTGTTTTAATAACTTTCACTTGTTTCAATATTTCCTTTCAGAAATATGTGCATTGGACTGAGAAATTTCTTTTCACAGTTGGATTCTTTTCTGAATTACATAAAATTTGTTTTCTTTATTTGTTTCGTTTTCTAATTCTGGGTTTTTGTGTTAATAATAGATGTAAATAAATAATGATAATAGTTAATAATAATAATAATTTTAGGGAATTGTAAAAAAATTTGTTGGGTTTAATATTTGTCCAATAAATGATGTTCCATTAGAACAAAATAGATGCATTAAATGATCAAAAAAGACCCTATCCGATTTTTTTATTTCTAATTCCAATGGAGGTGTGGAAGATTTGGTGCACTATTAAAAAGAGAATTTAATTTAAGCGATAATTAACTGGATAAGGTTCAAAACAAATTGAATCATGATTTTATACCTCATTTTAAAAGGAAATGGCAGAGTTCAGCATCAATTAAAGCTTGTTTCAACAAGAAGTTTGCAGGTTGGTTGAACACATATTTTGTCGTTGAATTTCTACCTAAAAGTAATTACAAATGCGGAAGGCCTAACTCAGGTGACTTTGCAGAATGTTCAACTTCAACAAAACGAATGAAATTAATGGATATACGTGAAAAATATACTGACCTAAAAATAAGAGAGGCTTTTTCGCTCGCTAAATCTATGCGATAAGAAGAAAGAATGATTTCCCGATTCCTTACACACCAGAGGAAGCTTTGGCGTTAATAGAGGAAGCTGATTTGTCTAAAAGTCAGTATCACATGATCCATATGCAGGCAAAGAAGAGAAATGCTGACATTTAAACAGCGTACGACAATTTGGAAAAAAGGTAAAGAAGAATGCTATCCTGATTCGATTAAGGTAACGGAAAAGGGTTTTAAATCGATTTAAAATCTTTATCAGATCATACGAAGTTAATTGTGAAATACGGTTGTGATGGTTCTTCAAGCCAAAGCACGTACAAGCAAAAGAAACATGATCCAGAAATGGTGGATAATAGTATCTTCACGGTTTCAATGGTACCACTGGGACTTCACTTAGAGAATTTGGTAAATTCTGTGGTATGGCGAAATCCTATTCCATCGTCAACATCATATTGCAGGTCAGTACTATATAAATTCGGAAAAGAAACCCCACAAAAAACCAATTCAGCAATATCATCACTTCAAAAATAAATCGAGAAAATGAAGCCCACAATAATAAAGGACGATTCCGGTACTTTTGTGATAAAACCTGATATGATTCTGACGATGCTCGACCAAAAAGTTTGCCAGGCTCTTTCTGGAACTTTATCATCTATAACTTGCTACATTTGTCTAGCTACACCTAAAGAAATGAATAACTTAGATAGAGTCAAACACAAAGTTATGGATATCAAGTCATATGATTATGGATTGTCAACACTACATGATAGGATTCACTTTATGGAAAATCTTTAACATATAGCCTATCGGCACGACTTTAAGAAATGGCGAGTAGATACGGATGTATATAAAGATTTGCAAAAGAAGGCGAAGACTCGAATTTTCAAAGCTTTTAATCAGAAGACAGGATTGGTAATAGATGCAGTAAAACAAGGCTCAGGCACATCCAATGACGGGAATACCGCAAGAAGGTTTTTAGCAGACCCTGAAATAACACCAGAAATTACAGGGATAGACTTGGAGTTAGTGGAAAGATTTGCGTATATTCTGCCTAAATTAACAAGTACAGAGCCAACGGACGTGGAAACATTTGAAATATATACGATGGAAACCGTCCAGAAGATATTATTGCATGGGGCTGATTTTATGAAACATTTTCCATTACCAACTGGACAGTTTTCCGAAGAAACAGGTGAAGCTCGGAATAATGACTATAGGAATATTCGAGAGTTTTCTCGTGTTGCTACTAACACTGATTTAGCACACAAACTGTTAGTGAGTTCAGATCTATGTATCAGTTACGAAAGAAGAAATATTTCAAAATTCTGAAAATTATGAAAAAATACTTGTTTTTCTGCATTCATTGCCAATCCCTTTTTCTGATATGAATCTCTGAAAACTTAGGGGTTTGCCTATCAACTCGGTGGGTTATTGTCAAAAGATTTTGTATTGAGTGAATCTTAGCACGTAGTGTTATGATTCATTCTCAATCTTTTGCGATTGAAACCCCGACGTTTTCTAAGTGAAACTGCCAAAATTTTGAATTTGTTTATCTTATTTGTTTATAAAAATTTAAATTGTTATATTTTATCAAATATTATTAAATATTTATTATTTTAAGAAATACCTGAAGTCGTTCTGGCGGTTGAAGGGAATTATAATTTGAAATAATCTGAAATTTTAATATTGTGCCATAAGAATTGTTTATAACAATGATTATTATAAACTTTTAAATTATTTTTGTAATTATATATTATTCCTACATTAATATGACGCACTTTTAGTAAACAAACATTTTTTTTTACCGTTAATAATACTATTTGCTAATTTGTTCAAAATATAATGAACTTTAAGTTAAAAAAAAATAAAAAATCGGACCAAAATTGAAGGCTCCGGACATTTTTCAACAAAAAAGTGCATTTCCTTCCATTGTGCGACGCTCCCGCCGCCGAATTTTCAATTCCGCCTGGACGTCGCCGATGTTTATTCAGCGTTTCGCCTATCTCAATTTTCGGTGGCGTCTGTCAGCCGCGTAAGTATTGTTAAGACCACTTAAGACCTAAGTTGGCTGCATTAGAATGCTAAAAAATGCGCAAACTAAATGGAACCACATGGTAGTGTATAGTTGCGTACGTAATTTGCACAACTATCGACTTTATCAATCGATGCAGCTCTGTTAATGAACAATGTTAGATTTCTGCTTAGTGTCTACTGGTCTCTAGTTAGAACTGACAGTTGTATTTAACTTTAATTACATTATTGATTTACCAGAGTGAAAAAGCCAAAGTGGCAGAAAAAATCCTTGAAAACCGGGTAGAGAAGTTCAGCTTTAATCTTCTCCAATCAAATACAAAACAAAGTTTTGCGTGGAAGTATTTTGGAAATTTGATTCATACCGGAAAAAATAAACGAAAAATAGTAGACATCGAAAAAGCATACTGTGTTGAGTGTTTAGAAAGAGCAAAAATGGAATCGGAATCAAGGAAAAACAACGCTTTTTGAAGGTAAGTATCTTGAATACATTATATATATACACACACACACACACACATATATATATATATTGTATATGT
>JAAAKG020052810.1:0-18274 GCA_010014905.2 Druon quercuslanigerum
CCCTAAATTCGTATATTTTATTTCAATTATGGATATGCGATAAAAGAAATATTGATACTAAAAGTCTCTCCGTGTATAGGGCTCATATTAATATCCCATCTCTAAAAGATTATTAAGTAACTTTAACATGGAACTCAATACTTTAAAGGGAACAAACTTCTATCTCGCTATTGAGCACAGGAATATGCCCCCCGACTATCAAATTAAGTTTATCTGCTTTTGTACTAGCACAGTTTGTAATAAAATAATTTTCGAAAACTTCAATAGGAATCGGGAAATTTGAAATTTTTCTACTTATAAATTTTTTTATTGTGATCCAGAATTCTTTTGCATCTTTTGTATTACATTCTCATGGGAAAAGGTATTAGATTTGTGTACAATTTGACCCTCCTATTTTTTTCAAATGTCAAAGTTTTGAGACCCTCTGAACCCGAAAAACAGGTTTTTACGAATGTGCCTGTCGGGATGTATGTATGTCTGTATGTATGTCTGGCTGTGAGTACGGTAACTTTCGAAAAAATCAACAGATTGGATTGGCCTTTGGTATACTCTTAGTGTCTCAAATTGAAGGTCAAGTTCGTTAGCCAGCCATTTTGTATAAAAATTCAAAAAGTGAGTACATTTTGAAACTTTTTGAGACCACTTTTTTCAAGATTTGAAAATTCTATGTACAGTTATTAATAGTATTAAAAAAGACTAACAAGTTCTTACAATTACTTTTTTCGATGAAAAGAAATTACCGGAGTTATAGCAGTTTCAAAATCCAAAGAAACAAACGAAAATTAACATTATCAGCCAAACAACGCACTATACCCAAAAAAGTCAAGACGAGGAAAATGTTTTTTTGCATACCCTATAAGATTGTTATAAGGACTTTTTGATTTATTTTTTTAAATCGAAAATTCACATTTTTATTGCACAAAAACTAACAAAAAATCAAGAATTCCATTTTACGGTCAAACTATGCCAGATACGACAAACGATGTGAAGCCAAAAATTGTGCAGTCAAAAACGATCTACAAATTGGTTATGAATCACTTTTTGACAGGACGTGTAGTTTTTGTTTTATTCTTAAAGAATGACATTAGCAGTAAAAAAATCTGTCCGCTGAAAGGGCACATTCTAATTAAAAACTTTGCTTATTTAATTTCTTTTTCATCTCGTGTGTGGTTTTGCACAATATTTTATTTTGAGCATGTTTTTAATACAATTTCTAACGTATAAAACAGTGAAATAACTATTTAAAAAACATTATTCATGGCAAATGATTTACTCTTTACAATCTCACCCAGAGAAGGTATTAGATTTATGTAAAATTAGACCCCCCGGTTTTTGTCAGATGTCCACGTTTCGAGACTCAAACTTGCGAGTTTGAGTGATTTTTGATTGATATTTTATGAGCCTGTTCAGTTAAATTATATTTAGTTAATTTCACAATATTAAAATTTTCCTCTTTATCCTCTTTCAAATCACTATTCAATTTATCCTTAAAAGTTTTACATTTTTCGTTATTTGATAATTTGGAATCACTGGTCGGCAAAACACAACTCAGAACAACATTCAGCTACTTTAATAACTATTTCCAGATTTAAATTTAGTTCTATCGAACCACTATAGATCTGAATTAGTTTATAGCTCTTAAAATGTTTTCTATATGATTCCTGTTTCTCTACAGTCCATCCATAAACTGCGTGTAATTTAAGATTATTTTTCTTTATTTTATTTGCATTCAAATGACCAGTATATAGTTTAATTCGATTGTGTCCAGAAAGTGATACGTGTCTTTAGTTAGCGCAATGACTTTACAATTAATTATATATTTAATATAAGACAAGGTAATCCAAATTAGATCAATAGTGCTGTTGCCACGATTATTATTTGTAAAGGTGAAATTCGCTGCCATGTCATCCTGAAATTTATCATTTAAAAGCAACAAACCTTCAGATTCCTAACATATCTATAACCATATCCCAGTCGAAACTAGGTTTATAATATACTACCTCTCCTCCGAACTTTTGATTTCTACTTCTTAGTTTGATAAAAATGCGCATGTTCGTATAGCTTCTACTATATCTAGCATATGTATTAAATTTCATATACCGTATATTGGTGATTTATTAGAAAAGACAGATATTTGCACTTTACACAAATTAAAACAATTTTGGCAGTAATTTTCAATTATAATAATAAAAGATAGCATTTTTTCCTAGATAAACATAAATGACACTGCTTTTTAAGTGTAAAGTTCAGATAAGAAAATAATTCAGAAATTTAACCACCAAGCGCCTGTACTCACGTTAAAACTAACATTCACTCTGAATTTTAGCAAAAATTCGACGGGTAAGTTGCCCTTTTAATTGTAAGTATTTAGTCGACGAATTTAAGGTTATTGCTTTATTTAATAATTTTTGACAAGATTTAAATGCATCAAAGAACTTGGTGTTTTGACACACTCTGTTTTATCGACGTCAATATACATGTATATTAATTATACAACATGATGATATATTAAAATTAATGTACGATATATGCAAATGACTTCACTCATTTCTTGTATGTACCTAATAATTCTGAGCTAAGAAAGCTATTTTCTTCTTACGATCTGAATGATAGTTTGAAATAGAAGCCATCAAGTTATTTGCAACATATTTTATTGATCCCATGATTTCTCGAGCATGTAAGAAGCCCATTGCAGGACGTATGATAATTTCGTTTAAAGAAAGTACAGCTTTTCTACTATGTAACTTGTGAAATTATTCGCGATGGCCTTAGCCTCTAATTCCAGATTAGAATATTAATCGTAAACACAGTAGAAATTACCGTTTCTGTTCAGACGCTTTAGAGTCTCCGTAATACTTTCCAGGGTACATGTATACACCAAGATGGCAGGAAAAAAAAGCAAACTTGTCACCAATGTTTATTCTCATGACTTTCTCTAGTACTTGGAGAACACCAATCATTTTACCGCTACTTTCAATTCACTTTTATTTTTTTCTTTCTGATCATCTTTTCTCTCATCTGAAACTCTTCTTTTCAATGTCTTTAAGGATCGGGTCTGCCTAATTAATTCAAACCGGTTTGAGGGGTCATTGAATGTGTAAATAAATACGATATTTACTCTCTGTGAGTATAATTAAGAACAATTTACTTTCAGTGGATGTTTCCTGAATATTCAGCGTACCCTGTTAGGCTAACTTTTTTTTAGAGTTGTAGATCTTTCTTCTCAGGTCATTTATCCTCTTATAAGGAAAGTTAATTTATAGGATGATCAATTTTGTTCCACTTCCTAGTAAAATATAAGATTCTTCAATAAAATGTCAGTTTCACTTGTAAGAAATATTGATGTCGAATAACAAATTTGTGGTATTAATTCCTGACAATTTCTTATGCCATTATTGGAGAGAGTTATATTTTAATAAATGTGGTTTTTTTAATGTCCAGAGTCAATTTGTCTAGAAAAAATTTGAATTCTTGAAATGAATGATTTTCAATCATTACTTAGTAATAAGAAATTACGGATGAAATTGCTTTTGGTAGAATTTATATCTTAATCATTTCAATTTGAATAGAGACGTTAAGTGTATTTCCGAAAAAGGATGGTAGAGCGAGTCAAAGTAAAAGAGTAAAAGAGAAAAGAATCTGCCGTTCAACGGAAAAACCTAGTAAGTGACTTTTCCCATAGAGGTTATTTTCTCATGTACATGTATCGAAAAATAGTCCCTGAAATAGGTTCGATATATTAAAATGAGTGCGAAGTAAAGATTTCAGAGTTTAGTAAGGCTTTATTACTTTTAGTAGCAGAACCACGCATTCAAGTCTCTCAAAACGTGTCATCTGCTTTAGGAAGTTGTTTTAATCCGATTAATAAATTCTCAAACACAATTTATATTTAATAACAGACTTTTAAACTAGCTTTAAATAAACAATTTATCATTATTTTTTTAATTTATACCAATAGACAATTATTTCAAAAATTTAAGTGTTACATCACGGAGAAAAATGGACGTCCGACATTGTTCTTTACACCGCCGGCTTTGTGCCTTTGATTGAAATTCGCCTTCTTTGATAATTTAAGTACATTTAATTACCTATTTGGTCGAAAATTTATAATTTTGTTGAAAATGAAATATTTCCACACGAAATTTTAGAAATTTAAAGCGTTTAAAATTAAATTTGATATGTTATCTACATTCTTTCTACACGGAGAAAGATGGATATTTAAATGTAGATGCTCAAAGGGTAGTATTTTTCCACCGAACATGCAGATATTCATGACAAATATCTACTATCTTTTTGAGGTGTTAGGCATAAAAATATTTTTATGTTAAAATGAAACACATTCATATGTTAAAATCGTCTAAGTGCATGCGCATTACGCATTTGACTTTCAAGACTATATTTGACGGCTATATATTTTTGATATTAGAATTATGAAATATTACCATTTTTGAACATTTCCAAAGAATCAAAATTAGCTAGCTTTATTTAAATTTGAATAAGGACGTTTGTCTGTCTACACTCAACACGAGGGAAGTATGATCTTAAGTTTTAGTTCAAGTTTAGCTCAAACACATTTGACAAAATGCTTATAAATTCAAAATAAAATTTGAGTTTTAAGCAACCTAAAATTGACAAAATTTTAAATGCAGATTACGGATCATTTGTTCTCCGCTTACTCACACAGTTTTTATTTTTTGTTTTGAAAAAAATATTAAACATAACCTCAAATTTACTGAATATATCGTCTGATCGAAATTTCATACCTCTTATCTGTTTTTCGTTCATGCACGAATATTAAAGTTTAATTTTTAAATTGAAAAATAACTTAATAATTTATTTTTAAGACCGTGTAACGAGTGTAACAGCTACTTAAGGCAATCCTGAGATCAATATTTTTTCACGCATATTGAAAAATAAAAGTTTCAATAATACGGAACAAATTTTCGGAAAATATTAATAAATACTAATGGATCGTTTTTGCCAAGACACGGAGTAAGGGGAAGCAAAAAGTTTATTTATGAAAATACGAAAAATTGACCGACGCATTTAGACTTCACAGCAGAAGGTTGACTTCTATCTTTCTCTGTCGGTAATTATACAATCTGTATTACCGAGAGATCCGTAGATGTTCGAAGTTGTCTACTCGCTGCACTAGTGGTGCTCTGAAGCAGCTGATACGTATGCTAGACGAAATTCTTTTATTTGCAATTAAAGTGTACACATTAGATTCTGTATTATATGTGTATAATGTTCGTGAGCGATTTTTGTTCTTTTACCCCACCATGATAAATATAAACAAGGTTCGGTCATATGACCCTCTCGTCACATGGCCTTAAATGACCAGAAATAAGTAAACTCAAATATTTACAGACGTTATTTGACATAACCATACACGTAATATCTCGGATATTTTAGTTGACCATTTAGATGTTAGTAAATAACATCTTACTTTTTCATATCTACAGATGTTAACTTTAAAAATCTAGATTGCTGTCCTATAGTTAAACATAAAATATGTTAATCCTGAACATATAGATTTTACGTTTTAACATCCATTTTTCTCCGTGATCAAAGCCGAATTAGATACAAGTGAAGGAAACTCATTAACATTATTACCTCGTAAATTATAATTGAACTGACAGTACATTCACGTGCATGAAGCTCCCGTTCCCGTCCCTTCATTTTTATTTTCTCGTATTAAAAATGTACAAAGTTGAAAAATGTATTTTTAAGCGAGTTTTGAAAAATTAAGATTTTTCACATTTTTGAAACAATAAATAATAATTACCAATTAAAAGCATTCAAAATAAAAGAATGTATTATTTTGAATTGAAAACTTTCAAAATCAAACAATTCTAGAATAGATCAAATTTGGTAAAGAAGACACTATTTCTAATGAAATGGAAAGAAATTAAATTTTTTCTTTTCTAATTAAAAGCGTTGAAACCTAAGAGATTAAAAATTTCTAACTTTTTATTTTAAATAATATTTAAATCGAAGCGTTTAAATTTGAGCAATTAGTAATTAAAACCTAAATTGGATATTTCAAAAACAAAGTTTCGAAAATTCTAGAATTTTAAATTGTCATTACATAACCAAATTATTATTTAATGTATATATTTCACGACCATGAAATACGTGGCAAAAGTCTCGTGCCCTGAGGACAAGGATTGTCAGGGATTCTTTTCAGGCTATTAACCAGTGAAATCTTAAAACCTTCAAGAGCGCCGATGATAAGGACGATTAATTTAACAGAATATTCCGGGCACAATCGTCGCAACTCTCTTATAAGGTCTCTATGCTGCCCTTTCTCTTCATTCACCTTGGCTATGACGTTTTTTTTAGCTGGTGCCGAAAATTCGATAACGAACGTAGTTCGCTTCTCGAAGTCAAGGAGAAGTATGTCCGGCCTCGAGTGTGTAACAGAAACAATTGTCGAGAATATATAAGTTCCAGTATATGCGGAACTTCTTATTCTCGACGTTTGACTTTATTTTTCTAGGAGCGTTTAGCGGAGCGATATTAAGGTTAATGCCGTACGAGTGGCAGAGATGGTAGTAAAGCACTCTTATAGTGCAGCATTGTGCCTTTAGATGTAGGTCGTTCCCGCATCAGTTGGACAACTAGATAGTATGTGTCCTAGGTTCTCGGGGTGTGCATGGCACGCCCTGCGGCTATCATCGGGATTTTCTTGGCTCAAAATGTGGCGACGGTATTTTAAGGTGGAAACCCTCCGTGTCCGATTTCAATCCAGGTGATTTAAGGAAAGCGAAAGTTAGCTTACACGACATTGACTGATCCGCCACATTTCTGTGGAAGATGCCGTACATACTCTTCTTGACTAGCTCTTCACGGAAGTTTCTCGCGTGTGCTTTCTAAAGCAGGGCTTTCAGAAGTGAGTACTCGAGATAGATAAGAATTTATGCATTTTGCTCTCCACTGATACTGAAGTTAAGTCCGAGTGTTTCAGCAGTCTCCTTCGCTGCTTTGTACAGAAACACTCCTTTGCCCACTTCTTCATGCTTCCTGACTCATGTGCTGTACCCAAAATAGTCTTGTTGTGAAGACATTCAAGATTCAATATTCTGCGACCACCTTGACGGCGTGAGATGTAGAGTCGCGGAACAGTAGACTTAAGATGCATGCTTTTGTTTAAGTGCATAACCTTTCGTGTCCCGATATCAAGGGATCTGAGCTCGTTCTTCGTCCATCGAACCACTCCAAATGAATAGAGTACTACCGGGAGGGCAAGCATGTTCGTTGCAGATACTTTGTTCCTCGCCGACAGTTCGGAAGACCAAATCTGCCGGATGAGACGTTTATATCTGCTTCGGAGAGTATCCTTTATGGATGTCACGTCCTGAATGCGGTTCTGTGGCACGCCCAGGTATGTAGAAGTCTCTCCAGCGCAAAGGTGTCGTATAGCATTTCTATCGACGAGCTCAGGGTCTTCAGAAATGCCATGAAGTTTTCCTCGCTTCAAATAAACCTTAGCGCATTTTTCTATCATCTTCTGTAAAATACATGAGTCACCTTGTGCTTACGATTTGCATGTTTGCCGCAAAGGTACCTGTGGGAATGGCGAAGTGCTAGACATAGTGGCAGTAATGTGAGGCAAAAGAGGAGTGAGCTCATGGTGTTGCCCTGAAAGACACCTTTCTGGAAGGTGACCTTATTAGTTGTTACACGATTTTTCCCACATGATAGTGAATCTGGTTTTTAAAGTGGTATCAATCTCTCTAGGCACCTCACGAGTTGCGGGTGAACCTTTAAGCTTACCAAAAGACAGATGTTAAGTCTGTGGAAGGTCGAATCGAAAGCTTTCTGGTAATCAATCCAGGCCGTCAATAGGTCAGGCTGGTAGGGTGCTGCATCTTTGCAGTCCAAATTATTGCTGATCTCCATTTTTGCGCTACCGGCTTTTAAAGCAAATAAACGTTAGTTTGAAGGTCTCTAAAATTAAACTGCTTCACAATTGCGCATTAAAAGCTGTATAAATCGAACTTATGAACTGCCAAAAGAATGCTGTTGCATCAAAAATCTAATTTTTGTCAAATGTCCACGTTTGGAGACCCCCCTGAATCCAAAAGACAAGTTTTTACGAATGTTTATGTCTATATATCTGTCTGTCGGTATTTATGTATGTACGTATGTATACATTCTGTGCGTACGATAACTTTTGGAAAATTAATCCATTAGATTGGCCTTTGGTACACCGATTGTCCTAAACTCAAGGTCAAGTTCATTAGCCAGCAACTTTGGATACAAATTCAAAAAGTTAGCGCATTTTTTATATTTTTGGGGCCACTTTTTTCAAAATTCAAAAATGTTCTTTACGGATGTTCATAGCATTTAAAATTACGAAAATTTCATCATAATGAATTTTTCCACAAAACCGAAAATTACCAGAGTTATAGCATTTAAAAAATTTCAAAAAATACACGAAAAGGAAAATTTGAAACCAAATAACTCACGATATGAAAAAAATTCGAGAAAATAAAAAAGTTGTTTTTTGAATGCGCTACAAGATTATGATAACAACTTTTTGACTTTTCTTGCAAAAAAAGAAAATTCAAATTTTGACGGCATAAAAAATAATGGAAAATCCAAAAATAACATTTTTACAATAACAAAAGTTTTTTAAGAATGCGCGTTGCTTTAAGCGAGACATGTAAACTACGTCTGTTTTAATACCAATTCATGTTATGCATTGTAATAATATACATTTATGGAAATGAAATAGAATGTGATGGACAGATTCGAGTGCGAAGCACGAGATACGTGATGAGAATGTGTTCCTGAAAGCCGAAGGAGGTTTAACAAAAGAAAATTCACAATCACCAAATTACTGTCGTCGATGCTTTGATCTTAAGTTTTAAAGTACACAAATGTGGGGAATATACAAAGACCGAGCGCAAAGCGCGAGATAAATATAATATACAACTCGAAGTGCTAGAGCCAACATCCTCGCGCCAGAAGCGCGCTCAAACTTGTGAGCGGCGCGCTTTTTATCAAACGTTTTAAGTTAAATTATTATAAAACCATTCCAAACGAGGTGCTTTCTATATTCCAAATGGAAACTTTAAATTTATTTAAGTCCAACTTAGGGTAGTAGTAGTAGGAGTAGTAATAATGAAAATAATAATAATAATAATAAGTACGATTTACTTCTAATATATAATAGAAGAGTATTAAAACACGAAAACTCGTGAAAGTCAAATGCATTCAGTCGGAAAGTAAGAAAAATGTACCATTTTGCAGAAATAAAAATAAAAGATACTTTATGGATCTCTCACCTTCGTGTGTTCCGTATACTTGTAGAATCACCATCTCTTCGCGGTGAAACGTGAACTGCAATTTTGTATGAGGTTAGACTGGAATTGAAGAAACATGTTCAGAATTAACGAGATTGAAAGTAAAAATGATAAATATCAAAATAGAGAGAAAGAGGTGAAAGGTTTGCTTCCCGATGTTGAAAAATGGAATTGATTTTGAAAGATCATTTTCAAGATTAACTTATATATACACTTTTAAAAAAGTGGGTTTAAAGTAAGTCTCATTAAACTCTTCTACAAAAGTGGCACTATATGAATTTTTACTCGAAATAGAAAAAAAACAATTCTGATATTCTGAATTTCTGAATTTGAATTTTACATTTAAATTTGATTAAAAATAAAAGTGTATTCGCCCTACTGTAAAAAAACGAAGACACGCGCATATTTGTTCTTCACATGTGTATTAAAATCTAAAGCTACCTCGGGACTGGCATTTTTTCGTGCAGGCACGAATTCTCAATTATAAAATTCCATTAAAATTGAACATTCATAGATTTAAATTTTATAGCGGATTTTGTTTAATTTCATACGTAATACCTTACAAATTTCCTAGCCTTTTTGTTTGATCAAATACCTTCGGGCAAATCACTGACGAGTATTTGGATGCAACACTGCCAGGCAAAAGTAACATCGCAGCTCTCCTCTCTTTTTATTTTTAATCTCATTCACTGCTGCTGTCTCTCCATTTTTTAATTCATTCGGTATTTTGCGATCGTTCGCATGTTAATTTTTCGACGACCGGTCACGCTGCTCGCCCTGGAGGCACAGACATCGATGATATTCGAACCAGAAAAAAACCCAGTACATACATATGTGTATACGCGTCGGCAAAAATTAAACTAGCATGTCCGCACCAAATTTTCAACTTTTTTCAAATCAGAATTTATTATTCATAAAAAAAAAATCTCAAGTCATTTAGAAACGCATAAAAAAAATTTTGTTTGCTGTACGTAGTTCTTACAATACATGCGTTTGATAGTTTTTCATGCTTTAAAATTTACTTTTTAGTGTAATAATTTAGGTTGGAAAAAAGCTATTTTTGTAAAGCGGAATTCTTAAAAACTGTTATTTTTAGTGTAAAAATTGCCCTGCATTTTTTTAAATGAAACTTGGATGGTTTTATGGATTTTTTTGTTCTACAGAGGTAATTTTTTAATTCTCCTATTTTTGAACTGCATGTGAGCTTAAATTTGTAAGTATTTTAAACAGGTTGCATACAAGAATATTGTTCCAAGTCTCTCAATGTTTTGAGAGCAATCCATCACAAATGAACAAAGTAATGGAATATGATTGGTAATAGTAAGTAACATGAATATTTTGAATGTCGATATTCGTGCACGAAAATCCAGTATACAATAAAGTCATGTGTTTGGAAATGTAGATAGTTTGAACTTCAGAATCATTATTATTATACCATTAAGGGCATGTGACACAGCGAAATATCTATATTACCGACCACACTTTATCAGTTCATTACATTTTTTTATTAACCTGAGAACTTTAAAAAAAAATATGTCGAGTTGAAACTTGAGAATGTATTAGAGTACAATAAACTATGTTAAAGTACTTTATTTGGATAGGAAATTCACGTAAAATTATTTCCGAAGAAATATCTTTTTTCTGAACCTCGAAATTTGTTGATTGTTCGAGCTTTTTTTAATGCATAAAATATCGGCCTCAAACTTTAAGAAATGCAAGAGCTGACAGAAAACTACGTTAAAGAACTCCATTTAGTAATATTTATGTATAAAAAATAATTACAAGCTAATTGTGTGTGCTATTTGCGAATCAAGTTTCCAAATTGTCTAGATTATTGCCTACATGGCCCTGTGTTGAATTATAAAGTTCGGTAATAAATCAAAAATTAAAACAAAAAAGTGGTTTTCAAATTAAGTGTTGAAATTTGCCAAATTCAATCGTATGTGACAATTCAGCCGCGTGTAAAGGATTCATTTTCTACAGAAGAAAAATTAACTAAATTCAAGAATTCTCAACCAAAAAGTTACATTTTCAACTAAAAAGATAAATTTTAAAACAAAAAAGACGAATATTCAATCAAATTAAGAATCCTCTACCCAAAAATTAAAAAACTACCCAAAAAGATGAATTTATAAAAGAGATTATTTTAGTATCAAGAAAGAGGAATTTGTAATCAAATTTAATAATACTTACTGCTTCCCAATCATCCGAAAAAAGGTTGCCACAATTGTCCGCCTCAAACGCGTGAGTACTGTGTGTTCCTCCTATTATTTCATGCGTATAGTAAATAATTAAACAATATTTTGTTATTTACAATATTTACACCGTTGAATTTTGATTTTTTACTCATATAAGTATATTTATAATTAAAAAAATGCATATACAAGTTATTAAAATATTAAAAAATTTTATTCTGATCTACCGAAATTGGAAGGTACCGCCAAATTATCCAAAATGGAGTTGAGATTTTAGGTTATCTTCACTTTGAATTGAATGTCCATGAGAGAAGTTCTAAATCTAAAAGTCCACCAGGTGTTACCAATGAAGTAGAACATAGTTACCAATAATTATTATTTTTATTTAAAAAAAATCTTTTCTAACTCCACGCTTTGCTATACACCTTCCTTTAGCGTTGATTAATACTTTCTAAAAATTTATCAGATTGTTTAAAACTTTTATTCTTAAATATCGGAAAAAATTTCGATCTTGGGACTATCTTGGTCGGTGGATTTGAGGTCAGTTATCTTTCAAAGTAAGCGTGAATAACTCGGTTCTGGACTCTTTAAACTGTCGGTGATCGAAAAATTGAGTGTGCAAGACGGGACAGGGACGGAGTTGTATATTTTTAGATTAATCTAGAATTCCTATTCTGCTTATTTACACAAGTTCGTTCCACAACTTTGCATCGACTCAGGTATCTGATTAATCTCTCTATCAGTCACACCAGGCGAAGAGTTTCACAAAGAAACCTGTGAAGCTCTCTACGTGGACCATTCAAGTTATTTCGTTTCACGCGTCTCTCAGGCCACTGAACTTTTTCATCGTGCATTTCTTATAAACTATTTGTTGCCACACTTGCTGCCCTGCTATACCTCTTTATCTCTTGAGTTTCTATGACTTTTTATATCGTTTCAACTCAGAGTCTCGTTCAAACATTGTCACCATTCTTCCTTCGGTTATTGCTATATTTTTACTTCATGTAATGGTTCCTATACTGCCGATAAACTTCGTAGCCTTGTTTATATTCTTTGCTATACCTCCTCTGATCGCTTCTTCAGTATTATATAAAATACACCAGACTTTTGGTTTAACCCAGTGTCACGGTCTGTCAACAGGAAGAATTGTGTCGAAACGGGGAGTATTTCAAACTTTCTAGATAATATCTTGTAATAGACAATTTGATCAAATAGTTTTTATTTTGATCAAATTGAATTTGTACTACCTTACGGCCGTAGCCAAATCGCAGGATGCTATTATTACGTGTATAGAAACAGCTTTTCATCTTAAATATCGAAAAACTCTATGCGTGTGGCATTTAGCATGCATATGCTCTACTTTTCTAGTAATCTTAACATGCCTATGCTCTTTTATGTATTCGTATTAAGGTACGAATTATTCAAGATAAAAAGTTCTGTTCTGAGCAAACGCGGATATCTGTAGCATGCGCAGTAGTAGTTCTTGTGTATTTTTAAGTTAGATAACCTAAAAATAAACAGGAATAACTACTGCGCATGCCAGAGATATTCGTGTTCTGGCACATGATTGGTGTTTTCAAATTTGCTCCATAAATAGCTTTGCATTTGGGCGTAGCACACTATGATAAATAATCTTCTGATTACCTCCTTAATTATAACCCACACAAATCTAGGAGATACAGACTTATCCGCCTTGACATGCTGCCTTGCTCTCTCATTCATAATCAGACCGAAACCTTGTTGACTACCATGTGATTCACTATCTACTTCTGACGATGGTTCGAGTCCGTCCTTTAACTCACTATTTTCTATTATTTTACTGTCGTCTTCACATTATAAAATCTTTTGTTTTAATTATTAGTGATTCACCTAAAAAATATTTTAAAGCTTTACTGCGGCAGGGCGAAGCTCCTGAACTCTTTCTGGAAATAAGGGAGAAGTCAACACATTTTTCAAATCAGGAAGAGTCTGGGATTTGAAGAATATATTAAAGATTATACGCAGGCTGTCCCAAAAGTATCCGACCTTCCCCAATCTCTCGGAGCTTGATTTATTCTTCGTCATCCGAGGGGTGGCATTCTTCAAAGTAGTCTCCAATTAATTGAACAAGACGCTCATATCGATGCTTCCACTTATTAAAGCACTCTTGAAAGTCAAACTTCGGAGTCGCCTTTAGTGCATTCGTCGCATTAGTTTCAATAGTCTCTTCATCGTCGAATCGATGTACCTTAAGCGATATTTTCAATCGAGGAAACAGCCAAAGGTCGCAGGGAGCTATATCGGGACTGTATGGAGGCTGGCGAAGCGGCGCAACCCTGTGTTTCAACAAATACTGCTGCAGAAGGTTTGATGCGTGCGCTGGAGCATTGTCGTGATGAAGAAGCCAGTCACCGGTTTCCCAAAGTTGCGATCGTTTTCTCCTGATTGCATCACGCAATCTTTTCAGAACTTCAACGTAGTACTCTTTGTTGATTGTGTGGCCTGTAGGAGCATATTCGTGATGCACAACGCCCTCATAATCGAAAAAAACAATCAACATTGATTTGATGTTGCTTCGAATATGACGGACTTTTTTCGGCCGAGGCTCGGATGGAAGCTTCCATTGCGAAGATAGTTGTTTTGTTTCAGGATCATAACCATAAACCCATGTTTCATCACCAGTAATAACCTTTTTAAGAAAGTTTTCATCACTATTAATCATTTCCAGATTGTCCTGAGCGATTTCTAATCGAAGGTTTTTTTTGTTAATCTGTGAGCAGTTTCGGGAATTGCGACGAATGCAAAAAAGTCGATGTAAACAAATACACGCTGCGCGGGAACTTAGTCTTTTTATCGTTATCTCGGGCTACTGACGAGAAGATTATAAGTTACTGGTGACGTTCGTATCCTCCAGAGGTCGCCTGAGTCTCTCCGTGCGAAGACATGAACGTAGGTCGGATACTATTGGGACAGCCCTCGTATAGCAAAAAGGTGACGAGATTCGAATTCTGCTTTTACTTATTTCTAAATCGTGCTTAAACGAAATTCGATGAGCGTAGTAAAAATATGTTTCATGTCCCTAAATACTGAGTTTCCTTAAATACAAAAAATTGATTTTTCCCCAAAAATTTAACTAATTTGTTACGGAGAAAAAATAACAAATAAATATTGTTACAAAAATATTTAACAATTTTAAAATTTAATAGTGTATTAAAAAGTTACCTTCTATCTTGAAGTTACCCGATGGTTTGTTAAAGGATGATTAAAAAACATCACTTTGATCTGATTTTGGAATAATACTCTTTATTTTATTACTAGCAGTAAATGCACGGCGAGCAAATCGTGCGTTCAGGTCTCCGGGTTTTATTTTTAATACTAAAAACATAAACAATTAAAAAATCCATTAACATACAAATTTCTCAATTTTAAGCTACAAAAAATTTTTGAAACAATACTTATTAATTTCAAAATGAAAGCAATTAAAATGTATAATAAACGTATTGAAAGATTTTTAATTACAAACGCTCCAATTCGGACTGATTCATGTGAGGTATATTTCGAATGGAATAAAAAATATGACCTTATATAATATATAAATAAAAGAGTTTTAAAAACAGAGGAAAGTTTCATTATAAAGCTGTTGATTTGTATCCTTTCTAACTCAAAGCGTTTATATTTGAATTATTTTATTTTTGAACTTAAGAATCCATTTTTAAACTAAAGAATCAGTTTAAAATTTTGTAAATTGGTTCCTTTACAATTTGAGAATTTCAAATCGAAAGCTTAATTGCATGTTTTAAAGTCCAGAATTTTATTGTCGCCAAAAATTGTGATACAGAAACTTTATTATACCGAATCGTATGTTAACAATTCAAACCGAACAATTTAGATATTTGACTTTAAAATTATCAAATAAAAAACTGATTATCAAAGCTTTGAATATGACATTTTATAATTTTGAAATGTAATAATTATATAATTATATAATAATTTAAATTTTTGAAACCTCCGTTTTAGAATTGCCAATTCAAAACTATAATTTTAAACTAAAATGATAGAAATTCAAAGACAATAAATATATTATTAAAAAGTATATCATTTAGTAATCTGTTTCGTTTTTTAGAATTCAATCAATAAAATAAAGTGCAAAATTGATCATTTGAAAATCAACGATAAAGGATTTCCATTTAAGGATAAAAACTTCTTGTAGATTCAAGTGTGAAGAAAATTATATGCGATTTGAAACTGACGTGTAATAGCAATATCCGTGATCAATCAAAATAATTAAATAGCAAATTGTCACATTTGACATAAACAAAATGAATGAATAAATGAATATAATCCTTATAGTTAATTTTAGGTGAAATAAACTTAAGTTCATTCTGAGCACTCGAATCCGAAAATAATAATAACACTTGACAACTTCAGTGAGCTCTTTTGCAGATAAACTCATGCACGCAATAATTGTATACACATACAAAGTATAGTTGAATCGCTGTTATTTTCACGCTGACCTATGCGAATTATTTTCGTTCGCATAAACAAAGCTAAAACTTGAAAGGGGAGTTTAAATTGTTCAGTAGTTCGGTCGAGCCAGCGGCAGCTGCTGTCCGTCACGAAAGATTCTGTGCTGCGTGCGCTTGAAGCGCATTGATTAACCGTTGTCTGCCCGGCGCATCGCGCCCGAGGGCCGCGTTTATGAAAACTTTTTATATCGACCATCCCCCTTCACTGGCGGCAAGTACAGATACCGGTAAAAGCACGGTTGCATCGAGTAAAACAACACTGTGGATTGTTCCGGAAGTTTTGCGTGTCGGCCGCACCGGAAGTGGCTGAGAAATGGGAGGAAATTCTATCAAGCGTCTCCTATTTTGCTTTCGTCGCTCCAACTTTTCGCCCTCAAGGCACGCATTTTTGTTTAGCCACGTAAATCCCACCGACAGATACCAAAGATCACGCCTGATTTTAACTGAAATTCGCAAAGTAAAAACTAGTTTTTCAAGGATGTAGTTTTTTTTTTTACTTGTAAGAAGTTCATTTGATCTTGATCTATACTAGCTCGAAAAACAAGAAAAAGTCAAAGATATCCTATTAGTACGTTTACCTACTCGATTACACGGTTTCAATTAATATGATTGTAGCAGAAAGATATGGAATCCAAACATTGACCCAGTTCATTGCTGCAGTAGAATACAAATTTCTGTGTGCTCATCAACAAATTTTATTACGAAAAAATACGCTGTATACCAATAATTTAAACATTTTGAGTAAGAGATGTCAATTTTTAAAATTTATGAAGTTTTAAAGTTCTTAACTTTCAATACCTTAAAAACAATGCACTGAGATTTTTCTCTGAATTTCGGCTTAGCGAAGATGACTAATCGACAGAAATTCACGCACTAATAATTTTTGCAGTAATAAGTTTAACTGATTAAGGATCGAAGAAGTCAAATTAGCTGAACAGTTAATATTATTTCGAATAGAAGCATTTTCACGGTGTCTAGGTGCGGGGATTTAAGAAAATCCGGGAATTGTCTGGGAATTAAGAAAAATCCAGTAAAATCCAAGAATTAACCTTAATTTTATTTTCGATCATGAAAGTACTTTTCATTTCGTAAATATTTCTATTAAATGAATTGAAATATTGCAATCGAGCAAATTACGCTTGTCGCAACCCACTATGTATTGTATGTGTGTTTCTATTCTAAGAGGAACCGTATATTTTTAAGCAGGAAAGGGCAGTAATTGTCCGGGAATTTCATGAGAAAAAGTTAATAAAAACCCTGATTTTGCAACATGAAACTAGTCTTTTTTAATATCCAAAGTATAGTATTAAATGTACAAACTTATCATATTCGTAACGTTTGGAATAGTCACCGATTTGTCACCTCATTTTGACTTAAAAATTATTTTCTGGTAAAAAAATTAATACTGAATGATATTCTCAATTTTTTCAAACTTCACTGGAGTTTCTTCCCGATAATTATTTACTTATTTGGTCACAAAAACTAGGTGTTAAGGCTTCGAGCATTTGTGTACTGAAAAATGTCCAATAAAAATACAATTATTTTTTTCAGTCGAAAAGGAGCTTAGATGTTAAATATGACGAAATATGTATGTCATAAAACGGTATCTACAGTTTATGATTTCCTCAAAAAAAGTGAAAAATACTAAACTGAATTTTAAAATAAAATTAACAATTGTATCGATAAAGCAGCGAGTAGGACTTTCTTTTCAGAGTCCCTTTCTGTTAAAGAGTCGCTGTCTATCGGCAATGCCAACAACTAAGAATTACTTGACAATTCAGTTCCAAATTGATCGATAAAAAAGATTTAGATTCATTGAACAAATTGCTAACAATTAAAAGTCTGCTCTACTCTTTTGAAAAATGTCAGTTTTATTTTTCATCACAGAGAGAATAAAGTCTCTAAATTTTATATTCTTTTTTCTATCCTCAGTCTATAAATATGTTGTTATATTAAAACTATCGAGGTTTAAATGAATATGTTGCGATTGTACCAACACTGAGAAAAAGACCTTTTTAATTGAAGCAAAAAGTTTCTTTGAATACATTTTTTTGATTCAACACACGTTTGATACGATTTGTTTGATTCAATTAAATTATTTTTTTAAACCGAAGAATAATTTTTATTCAGACGTCTTATACTTAAATTAAAGAAAGAATTTAATCCTTAAAAAATGTGGTGCAGAGGAAACAGTAGTTGACACATGGGAAAGAAATCGGTTAAGATGGTTCGGGCATGTTGAGAGAATGAAGGATGGACG
>JAAAKG020052821.1:0-18274 GCA_010014905.2 Druon quercuslanigerum
GAGTGTTTCAGCAGCCTCATCCGCTGCTGTGTAGAGAAATGCTCCTTTGCCCACTTCTTCATGCTTCCTGACCATTTTAAGAAGAGGATCTCTTCCATTTTCGACTTTATGTGCTGTATCAAAAATAATTCTGTTGTGAAGAGATTCAGTACTCAGTATTCTGCGTCTACCTTGATGGCGTAGAGTCGCGTAAAAGAAGACTTAAGATGCATACTTTTGCTTATGTGCATAACCTTTCATGTCCCGATATCAAGAGATCTAAGTCTTCAGTTCGGAAGACCAAATCTGCCGGATGAGCCGTTTATATCTGCTTCGGAGAGTGTCCTTTATAGATGTCTCATCCTTAATGTGGCTCTGCGGCACGCCTAGTACGTACGTGCCATTAAGTTTTCCTCGCTTTAAATAAACCTTGACGCATTTTTCTAACTCAAATTCCATTCCTATTTCCTTAGTGTGTCGCTCGACAATCCCTAGAGCTAGATGTAGTTGCTCTTTATTTTTAGCTTAAATCTTAAGATCATCCATGTGAAATATATTAGTGACATTGTGCTTTCAAGTTGCAGTTTTACTGGAAAAAATTGTATGCTCTGGATCATTTTAAACCCCAATTTTCTAATTCGCCGCGCTGTGCGTCGGTTCCTTCTTTCCAATCCAAAGACCTACAAGTAAAGGATAGCGGAAACGTAAGTGTCAAGGCAACACGTTTATAACTATAAAAATTGGCCAAAACGATCACTTAGAACTAATAAGAAATGGTGCCCCATCGGTATAAAAAATAAGAGTTAATAGCTGACAATTAACTTTAAGTGGCTTTTTGAGTAATTCACGGTATAACGTTCCATCGTCGATATCGTGAATGGAACCATCATCTCTTAATGTTGACTGAATCTTTCTCAAATTGTCGAATAAACTATCTCGTAATATCGTACAGCTCAATAAGGGTTCAATTTGATACTTTACGTCGAGGTGAATATAATAATCGTAGCGGTCTGCTGGATACAATTTATAGTTTTGTAAACATGCAGTACAAATTTTTTCTTTGTCCTCGATTTCATTTTTGTTTGTAAAGTGCTGCAACTCTTGACAAGAAACCGCACAAAAGAAACAATATGTAAAAAACTCCGTCAGGTGGATCAAACATTTTTAACAAATAATAATCACTGATATTCCAGTGTTCGAATTCAGGTCCAGCAAATATCTTCGCCGCTTCTATTAAAGCTCTTCGAGCGTGATGATTGAGACCAAATCTTACTGAAAGTCCAATAATAGTGACAACTGCTTTCCAAGTCCTTAGACCAGATTCTTTAAACATAATAGCGTCATGATGCTTCAAATATTCCTTAAAGTTTTCGAAATTAGATTTATTTTACTTTTTTCGAAAGGATAAGGCACACTTTTTGACGGTCTTGGTTTCTGAAAATCAAACGAAGATTTTGTAGGTATATCAATGGTGGAACTGCATGGAACGTCAGACGACGTTGCTGTTTCTATAAACCGAGATGCAACTGCATTTGAGATGCAACTGCATCTCGAAGTGTCATAAGCCGTTTCCGCATTTACAAAAGAAGAAGACGTTAAAGAGGAAAATAGTAAATCGTTGATTATGTCTTCTTTCGACGATGATAAGACAGGAATATCCATTCTGCTCATTTTCATGAGATTTTCTGTAATTATTAACACATTAAAATAATAATATATTAATTTATATTGTACATAGCATACAAAAGTATTCGATATAGACCGAATCCATTTCAAATTGGGCAGGTTCTATACTTGAAGTCACAAAATCTTTTGGGGACAAAATATATGTTTCTTTTTTAGAGGCAATTAGGCGATACGTATTTTTCCGATTTTTGAAACAACATTTTTTTACAAACTTATGCGTATTTAAATCGTTTGATTTGTTTTTAAAAATAGTCCCGAGTTTTTCTTTAAACTCATATAACTTTTGTCCAAATTAACATATGTAAGATTTCTAAAAAATCCACTATTTTTTTGGCAATTTTTTAACAATTTGTGTTATCGATAGGAAAATACCCACTGAGTTTTATGCGGGATAAATAAAAAAGTTCAAAAAGTTCTGCAGAAAATTCCTTGATTTGAATTAGGAACGACGAGTGTATCCTAATTTTGAAACTGTGCCCAGAAAAGCAATAATATCGCCAATAACAGATTTGTACAGTAAAAAGGATTGATTGCTCTGTTGAAACTGCAGTTTTCCTAAAGAAATATTGAATTTTCTTATTTTACTTGTAAATGGTACAAGATATCATAAATGAGTAAAGAAATCTTTTGTATATCTTTTTTAATTGTGGAAACTATTTTCTCAACATTTGTGTGTACCTGTTTGTTGCTTGCAAAAAAAATGTTAAAAAAATTCATCTGGCCACAAAGGTTATTTAGCCCGCATAAAACTCAAAAGGTATTTCTCTTATTTTATACCAATATTAATATTTCTCTTAGTATAAATTAAAAAATATATATATAAGTGTGCATTTTTTTAAAATCTACTTTAAAAATTTTCAGAAAAACCGCCATCATATTGTTAATTTGGAACATTATTTAAATTATCTGGCGGATTTTGAAATATGGCCATAAACTCTATCTGATTCTAAAAATAAATAGGAACGTCATAAAAAAAATTTGTTTCAGAAAACGCAAAAATACGTATCACCTAATTCC
This sequence comes from Druon quercuslanigerum, assembly GCA_010014905.2. Classification (NCBI taxonomy): domain Eukaryota; kingdom Metazoa; phylum Arthropoda; class Insecta; order Hymenoptera; family Cynipidae; genus Druon; species Druon quercuslanigerum. The sequence goes on from JAAAKG020052821.1 coordinate 2,683, forward strand.
CTCTAAAAAATAACATATTGCATGATTTAAAATGGATTCGGTCAATAAATTTATCGTGAAAAACAGTGAATGAATGAGCAAAATCAAGCAAATTTTTATTATTAAAATTGTTCTTACTATCAGGCGGAAAAAATGAAGTAAATTTCCTCTTTAATTTCGCTTGTTCCGATTGAAAAATACTTTTGCTTTCAAGACGTAGGATTTTATCAGCTTGTCCATGCAATATCGCTCTCTCAATCTTTATTGCCAGAGATTTCTCAAACAGTGAGTTTAAATTTTCACCAGTACCCTCAGTCATCATTTCAGAAATTTCTATAAAGTTTTTAGCATATTATAAAACTGATATAAAATAATAATTGAGATTCATTAAATACGAATATTTACAAAATTTAAATGATGAAAATATACGCTTTAATGAAAAATACGCGTGTAAGTGAAAAGTCTTTAACATTTCGCAAGTTAATATATTTCGAAAAACAAGAATTTTGATTAACCAATTCTTATTCCTATTTGAATACGTTTGTATAATTGTGTTCTTTAAAATTTACATATCTTCTATGGCTCATACAGTGTGATAATGAAAGTAGTCAAATAAAAATAAATGCATAACTCATTATAACACAATTACCAGCGTCCAACGCAGCATTTATATTTCTTCTATGTCTAGAAACAGTTGAAGTAGTAGGTATCTTCGTACCATCAGGCAATTTTTGCTTTATGCCTACATTTTTCTTTTACTCTCCGGGATTCATTACTAAAAATTAAAATGAATCAGCAGATATTTCATTTAGAAAATCAGATACTAACTCTCATATGAAACTTCTCTACTTCATTATTAACAATAAAGCTAATACTTACTTAATATAATAATAACCAAGATGTCAATGAAGAACAAATTGGATCAAGCGCTGTGCAGATATCTAAAAAAGAATAGTAAGGCGATAAATTATTTCGGATTTTATTATAGGAGTCATATAGGTCGACTGTGGATATATGTTTGTCTTAACAATGTCTAAACGGGTTCTATATGGTGCCCAGTACCAGAAATTATTTTATAAAGATTATTGTGGGACTCTACATGGGTCTACGGTGTCTCTATATATGGGACTATTATTAAACTTACGTAATGTAAGTACTAATTGTAATTCACCATTTCAAAACTTGTTTTCAATATCATAAGAAATATAAAATAATATTAGTAATAATAGAACATAAAAATGTTAAGTAACTATTTATTTATTAAAAATTTGTGAATACTTTAATTCGAGCTGAAAATAATTCTGAGAATTGATAACAAGAAAATAAGTATTATCAGTTTGTTTCCAAATTTATATAAACATAATTTTTATAAGGTTGTTGAGAAAATCAAAACAAATTTTTAAAAATATTTTAGATGTATCAGAAGAGAATCTAGAAGATTTTGAAGAAATTTGTTGATTTTATAAGATTTTACGAAAGATTAGAAAAAATTCAAATCTTTTTAAAATATTCTTAGGACTTTTAGAAGTTTGGAAGAAGCCAAGAAATATTTGATAAATTTTCGAAAATTTTTCCAAGTTTTTAAATGTTTCGGATATATTTAAAACATCTTAAATTTGAAAATTTGTTTATTTTCTTGAAAGATTTTGAAATTGTTTTAAAAATCCTAGAGTTTATTGTTGAAATCTTTAAAAATTTACATATCTAATAATATTTTAAAGTTTAAAATTCTTTTTGAATCTCTTCAATTGTGCTAAATATTACGAATGTTAAATAAATTTTTTTATAAATCTTGTCAGACCTTCTAAACCTTCTAATCTTTAAAAAGTATTCATATTTTTCCTGCCTTTTTTTTAATTTTGCAAAATAAAAATAATTTACTTTAAAATCTTTCAAATTTTGTTGACATTCTTTTTGTTGAAAATTGATCCCTTTTTTATGAAAAGTTTGTAGTTTTAAATTTTTTTATTATAGACAGCTATTCTCGTTTTTCTATAAAAATCATAAGCATGTTAAAGAAGAAAATATTGGTTTAAGGAGGCTGAGACCAAGCTCTAACCTCAAAATTCCATTTCCTCATTTTTCTCACTAAACATTATGAGTACACCAAACTCTTGCTTTCAGTCCAGTGTCGGGGGTTGCCTTTAAATAGCTTTAGAACAAGTTCTGGAAAATCGAAACGTAAACAGTCAGGGCCGTCTGAACCATTTGCAATTGGAATGCATGATATTGCGTGCTATAGTCGACTGAGTACTCGCGCACTGTGGCCCTTTCAAAGCGGCAGTCGCAACTATTCCCGTTCCGCTCCCGTGAGAAACTGCGAGGGCAATGAAGACCGAAAACGGGGATACCGAAAGCGAGAGTACGACGTAGAAACTTTCTCGCGCCGTTTTAAAAACCAGCGTTTAAATAGAAATCGAATGTTGAGGTTAGATTTTCGACCCAGAACCCTTAAATATTTACGCAATATGAAATTGTGGAAACACGATTCAACTAAGAGTTTTCCAAAAGTTAATTTTGGTTATTACTTATTTTTGCAACTGACAATTTGAGTTTTTTTTTTCTAAAATTCGATTACTAAAAAACTACTTGATCAATCGTTCAATTGAAATAATAAGCGATGGGCGAACTTCCCAATAAAAGCACGAGTTAGTAAAAAATTCTAATTTAAATTGTTTTTTTATAAAATTTTTATAACCAAATTCGATTTTCGATATGTTCTCCGCCTCTGCATGAAGATTTTTTATCGGAGTATGCTCTGCATGTTATATAGATACCAAAAGTGAAATAAAATATTTGGGAACTCAAGATTTACTACGAAAAAAATCGAATTTTCTGTGCGCATCGCATGTACCGCGCTTGCCCTAGCGAACCGATTGAATGGAAAGGATACTCTACAGGGTACCCTCATAGTATCCACTTATTATTCCTTCCGTATAATGCAAGAAAAAACTCAAAAAAAATTAGCAAGATCGACTTTTAAACTGGTGAAATGTAGATTCTACTTTAAAATTGCCATTTAAAGGTTATGGAGTAATCGCAATATTTTCTTTCCAACCGTAAAAAGTGTGCAAAAATATAAGAACTAATGACGCCTGTTGACTGCTCTACTTTAAATGCATCGTCTGTAAGTAGCAGTCAACAGGCCGTGACCTTATAATGGAAATTATAACGTAGAATCCGAAATGCACAAATTTAAAAGTTGGTCTTGCTGTTTTTTTTTTTAGTTTTTGTTGCATTATGCGGAAGGGATACTATGTTGCTACTATGAGGATACTCTATATTATCTGCGATAATAATTTTTTAAATTAAAAAATATACTTCGTGTATAATAAGAGCGTCAGAAAGCGTATAATTCTTGTTACGTTCATATATTTCCAATAAAGTGGGTATTCAATCAGTGAGTGCTTTATATTAATTTTATTCTTTTTTTATTTTATTTTTTTATCGCACGTGCGATGCGCAATGAAAATTCAATTTTTTTCGTAGTGAATTTCGAGTTCCAAAAAATTTTATTTCAGTTTGGTAGATACCAAAATATTGGTTGAATCGTGTTTGCACAAGTACGAAAACTTGATATTCACATAATTGTTTTTAATTTCCATGGCATCATGAAAGATGCCGTGACCAACTTCAAGAATTTTACTGAATTTTCCTTTTTGAAATAATTTCAGTAATATTCACGTAATAGGTATTAAAATAACTCAGCCTTTAGTGATTTAATATTTATATCGAAGAATAATATTATAGAATCCCCAGAAGATATTGAGATGCATAGAGAAAAGCACAGGGTAAAGTTTGCTCCATATAGCATGGTAAAAAGAATTTCTCAGCAGTCCTCGCTAGTGGAAAAGGAAACTGATAAGAAGAAATTGCATACAGGCGAGGTCAGTTTCAATAACATTTTAATCTACACAAATATTTAATTTCAGATTGTGCTAATCTTACTATATAGTTTTTCTATATTTTTTCTCAAATAGGAGTGATTTCAAGTTATATTAATGCCAATTTTCTATTTCCATTTAGCCTGTACTCCTTTTTAAATTTTATAATATAATAAGTTATCTTAAATACTTTAATTTCATTAATTTCATTACATTTGCGTTTATTGAATTTTTTAGAATCTCTACCAAAGACCACAAAAGTCACTGATAGTGAAATGCAATTGAAGCAAACAATTATTGATTTGGAAACGGAGAATAGAGCTGTCAGAGCTTTTAATGCGGAATGTAAAAAAAACAATAAGTTTTGTCCAATAAGGTTGAAAGTAAGTATAACTAAACAACTCTTTTGAATAGTATCTTCATATATGATGCAAGAATATTTACTGCAATATCTATTTTTTATTTTGAGGTGCAGTTCAACATGCAGCAGAAAAAGTTGACGAAGACTTAAATTTTGGCGAGGTACTACCGGTAGTCTATATCGATAGCACAAGTCGAAAGGTATAAATACTTAGATTTTAATTCTAAGTATTAAATAAATAACTTTATAAATTAAATAACTAATTCGTTTTCAATCAAACAGAAAAGGTTTGTATTTAAAAGAAAATTTTTTTAAATGACAATTTACTTTTCTTTCTTAAATGGATGTTTTAATGTGACTAAGGTGATTATGCTGCATGTTTTGTGTCATCTTCGAATCTGCCATGAATAGATTCATAAAAATATTAATTCTTTACCAATCTTCTTTTATTTACATTTTGAAAGTTTCGCACTATTATTACTAATATGCTTTAAATCTGTACTCGTTCCCGCAGTGTTTCACCTGCCACTTTCGTCTCAAAAATGGTTACAGCCATTTTTACAAATGAAGTCTTGCGTCAATCAAACTTTACTGTCACGGTGAGCAATGCTCACAGGCACAGGAACATTCCTGCGAGACCAGCCTTTGACATGAAGAAGTTGACAGCACTTAAAAGTAATTTTTATGTTACAGTAAAATAATTAATTTATATACTTGTAAAGGTTGACAGCAAAATACTAAAGATTTCACTCTTTCCAGAAATATACGAGTATTGGTTAATTCAGAAAAAATATTCCGAACGGGATAAATATAATAATCTTCCTAACTTAACAACGTGTATAGGGAAAAAATAACAGAGTTAAGGTGTCCTCCTAGACCAAATATAAAAAGTAAAAGAAGAGCAAAAGTAAAGAACCAAATCTTTCGACAGAGGATATTTCGAAGGTTGAAGATTTTGAGAACCAACAAGGGACCAGTGGTATTGTAAAAAACATAAAAGCATCTATCTCGAATGAAATTTTCGAAGATGAAAGTTCTGTGGATGAAGTAATGCGGAAAAAAGTTGAAAAACTTTAAATTAGAAAACGAAGTGTAAGATGATTATGATGACATTTGAAGTGGAGCACATCCCCTTAAGTACGATGAGGATGGCCTTTTTGTATCTCCATCAGATGCTGATGAGAACGTAAGTAAATATCAAATGCAATTTGAGTAATTTTATTTCAAGACATATTCACATATATTTAAACGATTTAATAGCGTATAATTTTTAATATGTTTTTTTCAGTTGTTTTTGGCCGATCAAGATCAACAGAGGAAAGAGAAGGAAGTTACAGATGAGTTATAAAGAGTCGTCTTTTTATGTTTTCTATGCGTCGTCTTTTAGAACTACATTGTTTTATGTTTGAAAAATATTGCAAAATATTTAGTTACTAATATTTATAACAAATATAACCTTAAAGAAGTATTGTGTGCTATAAAAAGTACTTTATTCGTTACAAAAATTATTACATTTAAAAGAAAATGTATGGAGTAATGTATACAAAAATACATTATTAGTTCTATGTTCACTTGAAGAAGAAAAAAATAATTAAAATGTTTTTTTCAGTATTTTATATTATTCTTATTAATAATACCTTAATAAAACAGCATATACTTTTCTACCTACATACATAAAATCGAAAACATACAGATAGATATCACTTACCATTTAACTGATGCAACATTGACAGTATTTGTGCGTACAGCCTGACAGGCCCGTAGTCAAACTAATTGCTGAAGCCGCTTAGAACCCATTTTAGGCTCGATGCATAGTATTGGATACAATCCGTTTGATATCAGTCTAGAATCCGGTAGACACATAATCTTATGACCCTTCCAGAACCCTCCTTGAGGCCGAGTACCACCTGACTAAAACCCTTGTAGAACTCGTTATACGAACTTTTTTTGCAAAATCTGTATAAAATTCCTCAGTACCCCTCTTGAGGCCGAGTACGACTCGTATGAAACCCGTGCAGAACCCTATGGACAATTTTATTTATGCCAAAAACGTTATAAAATTCCTTAGAACCGTCTTTGAGATCGAATGCGACCCACCTAAAAACCGTATAAAACCTGGTAGACGAACTTTTCTTACATGCCAAATCCCGCATAAAACTCCTTAGAACCGTCCCTGAGGCCGAGTACGTCTCGAATAAAACCCGTGTAGAACCCGATTGATGAAATTTTGTTTGAACGCCGAATTCGACACAACCCGCATAAAATTCCTTGGAACCCTTCTTGCGGCCGAGTACGATCCGACTAAAACCCGTATAGAAACCTTTAGACGATATTTTCTTTGCACGCCTAAAACCCGTATAAAATACTTTAGAACCCTTCTTGACGCCAAATTTGACCTGACTAAAACCCATATAGAACCCGTTAGACCAACTTTTTTGCACGCTTGGAACCCGTATAAAATTCCTTAGAACCCTTCTTGCGGCCTAATACGAGGGTAGAAATTTAGTTGGAGATAAATTCAACGTCGATTGTTTCCTTATATTGAGAATATAATAAGTGGATTAATTAAACTCAAATTTTAATTATTCATTTGTGTATGAACGCGGATATCTCTAAAGTGTGCAGTAGTGATCCTAGTATATATTTTTAGGTTGACGTTGATGACAGATATGTTAAAATAACCTAAAAAATTGAAATCACGACGGCGCATATTAGAGATATCCGCGTTTATACATCACTGACTCTAATTTTCATAAATTTGAGGTGAATTGAAGTTTGGGTAGTTCGCAATACAACATTTTTATATTCTAACCGTAAAAATTTCGTAATATTTTTTATTAATAAATATAGTTATACGAGTAAATTACGTAAACAATACAAACATTGTTAAAAATCATAAATTGGCTGTCAGAAGTGAAACAGGAAAAAGAAAGAAAAGGAAAACTGACCTGTCCTCTTCTATTGACGTGTCTATAGAAAAGGACAGGTGTCAATTATGCTATTCCGCTCGGTCGCTAAAGTAATATTGTTCAAGCACATCGTGAATGTTGCAAAAACCGATTCCGTGCCTTCAATAAATATGTACCTGGTCATTATCCCAAGATATTTAATCAACTATTGACATGCAGAGATTCCTGTAGTTAAATGGAAAATAATTTATTTTAGAGATTTAACGAAAAGTTTTCAGTGTGACTATCATCTTCGGAAATTCCCAAGCCAAAACTTTACGTTGTTTTTTTCTCAACGCTCGTGCTAACTTTATAGGCCATGGCGACTTTTAAACAATTGTGTCTGCTGTCAACATTATTTTGGCAAATAAATTGTTCTGAGTCGACAAGTTGGCTATCAATCTGATGATTAATGTCCTGTATCATCCTTCTGGAGGCCATTGCAGGCGCAGAGTAATGTCAGGTATACTTTATCCACTTATCAATTACCCTGACCGACATTACGCTTACCCTAATTGACTTTACCCCGAAATAATGATTACCTGAAACTTTTTTTACCTCCAGTTTTTTATCTGTTGGTAAAGAAACATTCGAAACAAATAATACCCATTACACTTGCGATGAAATTTGGATATAGTGGCATTTCAATACATTTACACGTGCAGCACTTAAAAAGCAATTGCACACAAATCTAAAGAGCTGTGAAGGGATTTATAACAAATGACAGGTCTATTTTCCTAAAAGCACATGAGAAAGTATTTTGCATAGACTAGACTGTTTACCAAACCTCTTAGTTCAATGCAAAGTGTAGCTTAAGAGAATGCCCTGAAAATGCAAGAACAGTTAGGGTCACGGACTTGAAAATTTACCAAACCGTGCGGTACAGAATAACAAAAATAATCTCGTTATTAATGTATGTGTAAGTTCTACAAATCTGTATATCAAACCTACCGAGTAGTATGCTTCATATACATAAAATTTTAATCGTAGTAACTTGCAAAGCTAAACTATAATGCGCATACATAAGTAAACCTATCACTTTCACTATCAAACGTATGAAACTATATCGCTTAACCGACGAATCGCATGCCCAACGCTGGGAATACGGATAGGAATCGTCCTTAATACTAACCAGTAAAATGTTTTATTACTTGTGAGAAGGAACTAACAGGAACGGATGAAAATATCTTCATGACTGGGACTTAAACAATGTTTTGTACCAAATATTTTTGTGCAATATAAGAAGCCAATTACTAAGGATAAAATAAAAATAAATTTTAGAAAGGAAATTCGTAAATTTTATCTATTAATATAGAAAATAAACATAACCTACCGTATATTCCGTATGTAGTTTAAATATTGCATAAATATCTCCACGATTTTGCAACGAGTTTAATAATTTCACAGTTATAACCAATTATTTCCAAAATTTCAAAGATTTCTTCGCAAACATTTCCAAAGATTTCAGAAAGATTTTAATGACTTCCCAAAGAGATCAAATATTTCGCAAAGATTTTATTAAGTTTTAATGATTTTCTATGGATTTCACAAACATTAAAAATATTTCGCAAAGCTTTTGGGTAAGTTTCAAAGATTTCACAAAGACTTCAATGATATTGCAAAGGTTTTAACATTTTCAAAAATATATCAAAAACTTTAAACTTTCTTTACGATTTCATAAAGTTTTTGAATATTTCGCCAATACTTTAAATATTTCGCATAGATTTCGGATAGATTTAAAAGATTTTATAAAAGCGTAAATGGTTTCATAAAGATTTCAATGATTTTACAATTGTTTAAAAAATATTTTAAAGATTTCTAAAGATATCAGAAAGATTTTACAAATATTTTAATGATTCACCAAAGATTTTAAATATTTCGCACAGATTTAAAGAATTTTACAAATATAATCAGTAAGAAGGCTTGTATTTAAAGCGACATACAAAAGATCCTATGAGACTTTGGATTACAATTAATCACTTTACTTTATTAGTAAATACTCATTTTTTGCAAATTATATGACTGGAGAATAAGATAAAATCGTTATAAAATATATAAAAATAATAAAAATTAAATGTTAATGGCGTTTCCACAATCATAATTTTGCCATAAATTTTACATAAAAGTATTGAAAATTATTGGATTGAAAAGGGTTGAGCATCGCAGTTTTCAATCTCTTTTGAGTTAATAATACTAATTTAACTTTTAATAAGAAAAACTGCTCCAATTTAATTCTTAGCGTGGTGTTTAAAAAAAGCAATACTTTGGATTCAGTGGTTTTTTGTTGTCTACTTTAAAATTTTGAATTGCCAGACAAATCACGTTATGGGTATGCCATTTTATTTCAAGAATATTCAGAATGAACTGTTTTAATAATGTATGTTTGTCACTATTTTTTATTAAGAATTCATTTAATCATTATTGCTATTACTAAAAAATGATATTTTGATTACTCACGATTTTTAAAATTTTTAACATGTAGCTATATTAATTTGTTTGCAATCGGAAACACCTTATTGTTTTTTAGATTATTCAGGAGTACTGCCTGATTTATCGACTGAATGGATATCAACGGAGTATCCTGTAAAGTCTGGCCTAACTGCATCATATATTATGCCAATACCAATAGCAATGCCTACCTTGTATAATGGAGAGACCAAAAGATCGAAAGTTAGCATGATTGAACTGGTTCTTTACAACATCGCAGCTCTACTGGGTTGGACAGCAGCCGGCTATGATCTTCGGATATCGAACGTTTCTGCGATTCATCCAAGATTACAACCCAGAATGAATGACGGCGATGAAGAAGCACCAAAGTGGTGGTTTCAAGCTGATATTAGTCCAAATCAAAATTTTGGATGCTTAGGTCCAGAGTATGATTTCAGTTCTAGCAGCGGTTATCCACATAAAACTTATCATGGACCTGCTCGACATTATAGGTTTGTGAAAATATTTATTTCAAATAGTAGAGTAATCATCCATCTTTATTCGAGTGGGCCTGTTTATTGAAAATATTAGATACTTAATTCTTATATCATACTAGACGCAAAAATAATCATTTATGTCAAATATAAGCTTAATCTGAAGTATTTACGAGTGGTAGCGCAAAAGCGTTTTATTACTTTCTGGTTGGTCAAACAGAGAGGTCGGTAATTTGAGGGTCGGTTTACTTTTCATATTATTTTATTATATGCCGGTATTGTAGGGAGAAATGTCAAAATCAATCGGTAAAACAGGGACCGTCGGTGATGCACATATCCAACAACAGATCCAGCCTCTATTGCTATACCAGGAGCGTACATATCAATTAAGGGTAACTAGCTATGAATAAGAGATGGCACCACAGTCACATCAGTCAGATACTATTTGAGTGATATTTTTGCTGGTATTCTGACAATAATGTTGATACCAAGATTGATTGCATGTGTATGTGTGTATGTGTGCGTGGCGTGCACTGGGGATCCCCCAAAATCCACGGATATTCGCCTACATGTGTCACGCAGCTACCTTATACATCAAATTTCCCTTGTATCTGCAAGTCGGGTTTTCCCCTAGTGCTTCGCCAAGATTCTCTACACTGGGAATCCTGTGCCTAAAGTCAAGCGTACCTCTCTTTCTGCCATGCGAGATAGATAACGAGATGTATGAGAATTCGAATCTAAAGTTGCAAAACGTCTCTTATTCTATCATGTGAGTTGAACCGAGACAGTCTAATGGTGTTTAAATGATAATTTATACATATTGATTTTCGAAATGAAGAGTTTTGAGCTAACTAGTAGAAGAAGATATCGGCGATCTGGTACTCTGCGCATGCGCAATCATTAGTTTGAATTAACTGACATATTATCAATTTGAATTTAACACTTTCAGACTTTGTGTCTACTGTGAAGGAATTAATTCATTATACCAAATAAACTAAAAAAAGGAGATTTAGTGCATGTCTGCCATCTTAGAAAGAGCCTTACATAGTTTTCATCGTATTATATATCGAAAACTCGAGAATTTTGTGTGACTAAAAAACCCTGTAGTTTACGCATTCATTTACTAAGTAAATTAACAGTTGCCCATGCGCAGTATAAAGTTTCTACCATAATTATATGTTACTAGTTCAGGTTATATAAAATTGATTAAAAAATAACTTTTAGCTAATTAGAATAACTGATAACTAATGAAACCAAAATAAAAATAATGAAATTAGTCTGAAACTAATTAAAACGAGATAAACCTAATTAAATTAGGTAAGAAATAATTTAGCCAAGAGAAAGCTAGTGAAACTAAATACTGATCGGTCACATTTAACGACTTCTGAAGTTGGGCAACACAAATACGCGCGAATCTCTCGACACGACTAAAGTTATCCGGAAGGCGAGAAGCGGGCTGAATAGTTCGATGAGGCAGCGCTAGGAAGCTGAATATTCTTTCTCGCAGACAATCACAGCCGAACAGAATATAAGAAGGCTGGTGGACTACCGGAAACCGCAGTACGCAGCAGGATTATCTATCCAAGTAGCCGTGAGGTTTAACACTCTGGAAGGACAAAGATCCGTAGTTTTTGGGTCTCGGTACGCTGCCACAGGCTCCAAGACACTTATATTTTTATTTGTTTAGGTTTTTCTTAGGTACGCTGTTTTATGTTTTTTCTTTTAGATTTATCCTTTTTTGGGTATGCCTTTAAAGGCTCTAAGACATTTTCTTTGTTACTTACCTTGGGTACGCTATCTCAGACTGCAAGACATTTTTCTTTCCAGGATCTCCCTTATGCACACCATGAACAGCCCCAAGAGACAGAGATATTTAATTTCCCCCTCAGATGTTTGCCTGGCCTTTGTTTGTTGGCTCCAGGAATTGCTTAGAGATGCTCCGGAAGCTTATCTACTTATTTACGCGATCGCAGTCGCCACAGTATTCCTATAAATTTAGATTTCTTTAGTTGAGAAGATACTTTATTGTATTGTTAGACACAGGACGATTTCTCCAGGAATTGTACAAACACATGAATAAGGTGGAAACTAAGTCACTGTGATAGTACTAACATGTTAACATATGGCCATGTCTGTGAAACATTTAGGACTGAGACGTTGGTAATGCTACAGCTGACTATAACGAACAAACGTCGTTATAAGGAATGGTTTGTTAACAATTGTAAGATTTTTTATAAAACGCTGCATTACTCAATTTATCTTCTCCTTTCTGGGTACAACACTTGTTTGCCGAGATTTATGGCTAAGTGAAATTAAAATATATAATTTAGGAACTCTTTCAGTACAATTAAAATAATTCAGGTAAAAATAATTAATAATCAGGAATAATCAGAGGCAGAAGGCGATATGTATGGTCCAGGCATCGCTGATTAAATTTAGGTAAGACTTTTTCATGATTTTTCATTTAAAAAAAACTTTAAACGCGTTTTTCTCAAAACAACGTTTTTTTAGAACAGGCGGCACGATTTCTGTAAAACTAATAGACCGATTCTTATAAAAATTGGACCATATATTCTGCACACAAAAAGAAGGAAGGTGGACTACGGACGATTTATAATTTAAAATTTTACCTATTTTTTTCACTAAAAACTGTGCAAAAAAAGCGTTAAAAATTTCTTTTCTTTAATTTTGACCGCCATTTTGCTATTTATGGATGAACATCAATATCCGTAGTCCTTCTTCCAGCTACTCCAGCTACTTTCTAAAACTAAAACGCTTTAATTTTTTCGTTTCAGATGAGCCGTTGATAAGATATTATGCTGCCCGTCTACCTACCCCAAAATCATAGCATTATGTTCAGCTACAGTTTTTGTGTATAAAAACTGAAAAAAAACCGATAAAAAAATGTTTTCTTATATTTTCATACCTTATTTACCAAACCTATTAACTTTTACATCAATATATTTCATATTATTTTTTGAAAAAATTCTCAAAAATAGGCATGTTTTGGACGTTTAAAGTGGGTTGTACCCTTAAACTAGTTTTAAAGATCACATTCATTATGAAAAAATCTTAAAGTAGATTCATAAAGGAATTAACTAATACATTATATGTTTTTGACGCAACTTATTAATAATTGCGTGAGACTCAGGGCTTCGCAGCGAATGTTTTTTATTAATATAACATTCCAGTTCATTTACCAGATGGACTCTCTTCCACCACCATTTCCATCTCCTCCTTCCCTTTCCCCTCCTCCTCCATCTCCTCTTCCTCATCATCCACCTTCCCTGTTCGAAAACTTAGTGAAAATTTGCTGATGATTGGTGATACACGTGTATATGAAAATCACTTTATATGAAAACCACTGGTTAATTTGAAAATTTGTTTCAATAAAAACCTGATGAAATTTATATAAATCCTTATGATTTAAAGAACTATGAAGGAGTTATTGTAGCTGCGAATGGACGTAAGAAGAATTATAGTCATACCTGACCTATTGGCTCAAATAACACTGCAAGATATGAAAATATTATAGTAAAATTTTTTTCATACAAACGATCCCTAAAAACTGGAGGCTCATTACAGAAAAAGAAACGATTAATGAGTTCACTAGCTCACCTCATAATGGCAAGAAAAGACTATTTGACAGACAAAATTTATCATGATGATTCACATGATCTAGTCGACCGTCTTCGTTTACTGTTGGCATCATAAGCAGGAAGTAATCTAAGTCACAGTAATGAAATAGTTTCCGTAATTGAAGAATTGCGAGATGCTCAAATCATATACTAAGAGAGCGCTAAACATTCAAAAATATGATTTAAAATTTAAGTTTTACCGAATTAAAACTGAAGACTTTTCGAATAAAATACAAGGTTTTCAAACAAAGGTTTTTGCCAATCTTAATATATTCTCGACCAAAGCTTGTAGATGATCACTAATCATTAGCGAACCATCACTAAGTTTTTCCTCACCATAAACCATATCTTATATTTTTTTTAATTTTTATTTAATCGTCCTATACATTTATTTGTCATCTTGTGATGATTTTCTATAGGTTAAACATTTTCTTTAACCATAATTTTATAATGCTCCTGATCACCATAAAAAAGAAAGATTATCATTATCTTCTTCATCTTCCTCTTGATCTTCCTTTTCATCTATTTCAATTTTATTTTTCATAACTTTATTTTGTTGAATTGATATATCTGATAGATTTACTAGTTTTTTAGTGGTGTTACTACAGGTTTTAAAGTTTCTCAAGATGCTTTTGGTAACTTCTCTACCCAACTTGAACGTATGATATTTTCGTCGAATTTTATCGCTTTCTTTTGCGATTTCAGTCAGCATATCTCGTTCCTTTCGAAACATGATTATACATTTATGTCTTAGACTATACTGACTTAGTCACAATAATGGGCTCTTATTCATAGGGGGAGGAGGTGGATAAGGAGGAGGAGGAGGAGATGGAAGAGGAGGAGCTATCCTATCTTGCACGTTGTATATTGCTTGATACGAATCCAAACGATCTGGTAAATGACCTGGAATTTTATTTTAATAGTAACCATTCACAACAAAGCCCTGGATGTCAAAGAATTATTAATATATTGCGTCAAAAGTATACAATATATTAGTGAATTCTTTTATAAATCTACATTCACATTTTTTAATAATGAATGTTATCTATTAATACTAGTTAAGTTTATTTTTGAATAAAGATTTATATTAAAAGAATAAAACTATGTGTTTCTGATCCTTATTCCCTATGCTGATTATTTATTTGATCATTAAATATTTTTAACTTCATTAGTTTAATTTTACATAATTTTACTAGCTTTTTCTTGGTTAAATGATTTTTAACCTTAATTTAATGTTTGTGCAGGCATCTGGAATGAATTAACTGGTACTTAAAAATATTGAAAGCAACATTAATATGAATCACTATATGTATTTCATGTTTACAGAAGCAAAAATCCAACCTCGCCTTTTTGGTTTACACTTTCCAAATAATGCCACGCCCGGCTAAACATTAGTTAATCACCCGATTACGAGCCACAGCTCTCGCGACCTACCAACATATCATAAATGATACTTATGACAGTTTTATTATTTATGAGTTATTGTCTATAGTTCAATGTTATTGTATAATAACTTTTAAACAAGCTTAATTAGTAACTTACGGTTATGGCAGAAACTTCACGCTGCGCATGTGCAAATGATCATTTACTGAGTAAGAAGACTGGATGCGTACACCACCGGGTTTTTAGTCACACCAAATTCTCGAGTTTTCGATATATAATAGCAAAGATATTAGGACCTAGATACGGCATGGGTCGGTGGTGGCGACAACCGATATATATATATCTAACTACATTTTCTTTCATATCGAGGTGCTGCCCTCTTCAAATTTTCGAAGTTTCTGTGGCAACCGCGTCCTCCAAACGCGTCGATGGGCGAGGTGGGGCCGGGGGGCACATTGGAAGCTGTCGAAAGCCAAAC
>JAAAKG020052832.1:0-18274 GCA_010014905.2 Druon quercuslanigerum
TGTTGCCGGTGTGGTGGTTGGGGGCGGGGGCTAGGTCGGGGTCGTTCCCGGGGTTGGGGGTCCTCGGGTCGCGGGGTCAAAAAAGTCCAAAAATGAGGCTACGTGATTTATGGACAGTCCCTTATGTGCAAACAGAAGTTCCTCCTTTCTCCCTAAAGGCCCTCTTCATATCTCTGCTTGCACAAGAGTAAATGAGATGGAGAACGAATATTATGATCCTTCTCTTTCAAACTTGTGGAATTTCTGCAGGCAGAATAACGAATTCAAAAATTTAAGGTTCTAATGAAAAATTTAAGGAAAATTCCAGGTTTTTAAGGTTTTCCAGGTCGCTAGACCAGGTCTCGCCATTCTCTACAAGCTTCTATTTGAAGAAAAGTTATTTGTGATACAAGGTCCCTAAGCGGTTCTTTTTGGACCGAGTATGAGTGTTGCAGTACGAGTCGAGTCGTAGCCGAGGCAAAGATAGAGTCCTACAATTTACACTAGACAAAGTGCCATTTCAAGGCCGAGTGCCACACACTATTTTTTATCCCGCCAATCGATCATAATTGCAAATAGATTGTAAAGAGTCCTAATCTGTAAATCCGTGAGGGAATCCAATCCAATTCAATTCCCGAAACGAAGGACGTGTACTGCAATTTACACGAAGCAATGTGCCACTTAGGGGCTGAGTGTCACATACTATACTTTATCACATCAGATAGCGCAAGCGCGAAAATCTTACATACCAAAGTTGGGGTCGCTGCACTCATCGTACTGTAAAGTACAGATACAAATATCCGTCAGTCAAGCGGATCATAGTTTCACTTACTTTATAGTACGGTGAACTCTAAGTGACAAACAATTAATTGGGTGTCTTTAAAATTTCTGTCCAACGAGACATTTCGTTAATACATACTTTTCCCGTTTCCACGCGTTTGGCGAGTTATTCGATCCGGACCCTCAATTGCTTGATAATTATTTTGTTCACATTAGTTCGAATTGATTTACAGAAAAGTTATCTATCATTTACCTATTTTTCTCATATCCGCCACTTCGGAACAAATTCGGTAAGTTTTTAAAAATTAATTTTTATCCGTATCTAGCGCGCACGAAGTACTAAAAGGAGACTCAACGCCATGTATTTTAGCTGGCGCCATCTCGGGAACCCCTGTCCTAGGGTTTTAATTTATTCCCCAATGTAAGCGCCCCTTCAGTGAAAATGTGCAATTCGAAATTGTCGTCTGCTATGGGGTGTAGACCATCGATTGTCGTAATAAGTTAAGTTTGGTTATGTCGGGTGTTAGCGGGTGTCATCACGAAGTGATGATAATAAAAATTCCTCATAAAAACGAGGAATAGAAAAATAATGAAAAGTAACTATAGACATGAAAGATCTAATGTGATACCAGAAAAAGCAATCAAAACTATAACGTGTAATTAAAATGATTGTAATTCCGAAGTGCGCATTTTATTATTAACTTGTTATTGCTCGTCGTTCCTACAGTTTCCGCACGTAGCGCTCTCGTCTGGGAATAAATGAAAACCTGAGGACAAGGGATCCCGATTGTGGGCTGCTTTTCCACGATCCCCGCCATAGGCATTGAGTCTCCTTGTAGTACTTCGTGATAGCGCGAGTCGTACTAAAAATTACTGCTGACTTCAACCGGAAAACTCGTTTGAAAGAGGAGCAAGAAAATAAACAGGCCTTTAAGATGCTTATGAAATTTTGCGTTAAATGACCCCTAATAGATATATTTTTGACCTTTTAAAGAGAATATACCACGTTAATAATTAATAAATATCAAAATTTATGAAATTTTGTACCTCGACTTCAACTCGTGGCATGACCTAGGAAAGTTGAAGTAAAAATCTGAAATGTATTCCACACAGCCCATACAATTTAGGGTTACCAGACGTTCTGGTTTTGCCTTATCTTTCCTGGTGTTTTGGTTTTCTCTTGAAAACTATGAAAATGTCCTGGTTTTTACAGAACCAGTTTTTTTCGAGAAATCTTATGATTTTGAGCGCCAATTGCTAGACCATTTTTTCTTTAATAAAATCCAAAATTAGCGATAAACGCAATCAAATTTTAGCGAAAACAGCGCGTGACACATACCCTCCCCCACTTGTGCACGCAATTCAATTTACGTATCGTGAAATGAAACAAAGTCGGTGACCTTTTTTTTTTATAAATTTTGTAAGTGTCCTGGATTTCGACACGACCCACCTGGTAACCCCAATACAATTGAATCTTTAATCTAAACCAATAAAAGTAGAATAATCTTTATGGCTTCCCGAGATACGATTCACAATTCCCAAATGTATCTGTGAGCTAAGGGATCACGTTTTTTTTCAACTGCGCAAGCATGATGTAACGAAGGAGTAAAAAAGATATAGATGTCAGACGAAATGTCGGTGACACTGGGGCCACACAAATCCGGCTAATAGAGTAGTGTTGCATTGGACTCCGTGTTTAACAAAAATCAAGTGCGTATTTCGAAACTTTGAGCATGTTATGTTAAGCAAATAAAATTAATAAGTGGTTGCGATCCCTACAGCCTTAAAAATGCGGATTTTATCATCGACATCAGAGATGCGTTGTTCAAAGTTGACTTAG
The DNA here is from genome assembly GCA_010014905.2 of Druon quercuslanigerum. NCBI lineage: Eukaryota > Metazoa > Arthropoda > Insecta > Hymenoptera > Cynipidae > Druon > Druon quercuslanigerum. The sequence continues at coordinate 2,600 of JAAAKG020052832.1, forward strand.
TGGACATTTGGAATTATTTTGTTTTTTCTCATAATTATTGCATTAGCGATCACGTCAAAGCATGGTTTTGTCTTCAATTTGAAATGCAAGGAAATAAACCAGAACTTCCTAGTGGTGGGCGAAGTAAGTGTATACTTCTATCAAAGTAAATCAAAAGTTCGATCTGTTTTTTTAAACAGAAACCCGCTGTGAAGCAAAAATATTTTATTTTTTGAGTAAAATGAAAGTAAAACCAAAAGAAAATAAATAACTAATATTGAATAAACGATTACAGGTTTCAACATTTTACTATATCCTTAACGATAATTCATTAATCACTTAGCGCTGATAAAGTAGTTTGAGCAAAATATCAGTATATTCTTCTGTTTCGACTGAAATTTCCTCGTTATATAGCCCATAACCTTAACCCTTAAAAATGATACCGATCTGTTTCTACACGGTTTGCACGCTTTGTATGGTCTCCAGTGTCACGTCTATATTGGAATCGGCCATTTTAGTTGGAGAGGTCTGTTATCCGTTCTCTCCCGTACTCTTCCATTGCGCGACGTCTATGCTGTTGAAAAAGTCCCCATTCGTTAATACCACAGAACACCACTGCCACAAGTTGAAGTCAAGGTACAAAATTTGAGAAATTCTTGAATTTTCTTTTTAACTATGTAACAAGATATTTTTCTTTAAAAGATCAAAAATACCTGCACTAGGAGTAAATCAACGTGAAGTTTCATAACCTTTCAACGGGTTTTTAAACAAGTTTCTGACTCCTGTTTTGAACAAGTAGTCGCTAATCACGTTTTAAAGTATGCGGTACTTGGAAGAGGTGAAGTCTTTGGCGTAAAATATATTTTAAATAACAAAGGTATAGTTTACAAGTTTATCAAGTTTTAAATTCGAGGTAAGGTTGACGCGTCCATAATTATACACGGGCGATAGCGAATGCGCATATGCGGAGAATAAAAATCGCACATGCGCATTCGCCGTCGCTTCTGTCATGTAACGGCTGCTTTCGGAATTAAAAAGACGCTGGTAAAATACATAAACAATACCTGCGTTACATACATGATTTATGAGGCTAAAACCTTACTTTACTATCGTTGAGAATATAGACACATAACTGAGATAGGGAAAGGATTTTCATCAGAAGACTCGGACAGCACTCAAGAAATTTATCTAGGTCATTCCGAACTAAGTAGACATAAAAACCCTGAAATCAAAACAATTTTTAATTTATATTTAAAAGTAGTAACCTTGGTAGCAGTAGTGTTAGTAAGCAAACGTTTAAAAAATTTAAGCGTTTTTTAGTTATAGATATAAATCAACAAATAAGATTTTTGTTCTGGCAAACTTTCTTGTACGTCTTTTATTAATTATTTTTTCTTGAAAATTGAAAATGTCACGTAGCAAATTTTATTCCTAGTTTCAATGATACATGCCAAAAGATTCAATTTAAGCTTTCCCCAAAGAAAAGGGGTTTAAAAGAAAAACTTTTAGAATAGGGGTCTAAAAATAGGTATTTTGATACAATAGCGAAAAATAGGCGATGGTTGACGAGTGTCATACTGGCAACAAACAGTTTTGCGCACGTGTAGCACACGCTATTTTTGCAACAACCCTCTGTGAAATATAATTAGAACCTTTTTTAGACTTTTTTTTACCAAATTTCCGATCTCGCATGGTGGTTTTCAGCCAAATTTGTTTTAATTCTCTGTAAAGTACGCATGCGTATCCATTACGTCAATTCGCTGTAAAGAAGTGTTTCGAATTGCGCATCTGCTATTATCATCGCAAAGGAAACTATAGCGTATCAAATTTGATTTTTTATCCTAATTCTACATGTCATGAGCTTCAACTAGCGCCAACCCTGAAGCAAATGAAACTAAAGTAAAAGCTTTAAGCATAGGGGTTATTGCACCCCTCAGTTTCCTTACCCGTTTCCCTTTCCATCCAAATGATTGTTAACTAAATATAGAGAATTTAAACAAAAAACACATCTTCCCCAAGGTTCTCAGTATGTTTCTTCGCGCATTAGTGATCACTTTGTGCGGCGAAGGCAAAACCTTAAGATCGCAGCTTAAATATTTTGTTTACTTAAGGTGAGGTCACAGACGGACAAGAAAAAAGAACATCATTTTTGCAAAGCTGTTAGGAAGGAATAATTTTTTCTCTCACCTTCTTTTAGTAATTATGTGTAGCTTTACCAAAAATAAAATTTTCCTTTTATCAAAAGTACCTGAGGGATCAGGCTAATCGTGAGTGAGAATACAATCAAAATTTGAGGAATACGTTTTTTTAAGCCCGTATGGTAAGTCCAACGTCCAATACACGTTAGAAGAAATTTGCTGATTCTGTAATATCTACTATCGAAAATGTCCATGTTTCAGTGATAATTTGAAGGATGGCGTTGTGTTCATAAATTTAGGTGAATAGATCCGCTGAAAATTTGTTTTCATTTTATAATTGCAAGATGTTTAATAGTTTTAATATCATTATTTTGCAGATAAAATGTAATGCAATTGAATAATTTCATTTGCTATCTAACGCATGATAGGAGCCCTCATAGTTATTTATAGTTAGAGATATTCACGCTTTTTCGAAGCTACCAACAATTTTTTTACTTAAAAAGTTTAAAGAGCTGTCCTACTGTGTCACCGACCTTTGGCCCCATAGAAAACCACTGAAAGGATTCAATTTGACGTAAGAGTCATCATGCAAATTTTACATGCGGAAAATTGAGAGATGTCTAAAATGACAAATTGCAATTTTCAAGTTGTTTACTATTTGAGCTCGAGGACGAGCTTACTAAGCCCCTTTAATGACTTGAAAGTTGACTAAGTTGTAAAAGGTGCTTTTAACCCCGTTTTCTCACCTTCTTTGCAATTTTGCATCAAAAGTTATAGACATATCGCGGTCAAATAATACTATACTTATTGGTAATCAAATAAGGATTAACAACATGTTTTTCATTTTCATGAGCGTTTTTTTGATTGAGTTATTCAATGCTTTGTAGAGGGGCCAGGATTTTTAAAACAGATAGTATTCATCGCTGGTTTCTTTTCTCGCCACGGTCCTAAAATTCCTAAAAGCACGTAGCCGGCGCATGACTACCAACTAGTCAGAGTGTACATTCTCATTTAACCTACGCCCGCCTGCTACATTATGTAACTGTGGTATGCTTGATTTTAATAGTGTATGCACACCGTTGCGCCCTACCCTTGAGGTTAAATTGAAGGCACTTTACCGTGTTTATTTTTGGATAACTGCGAGCGGCTATTCACTCTGAAGTTAAACGTGTCGAAAGTTAGAATTTTTCGTGAAGTTTTGACGAAATCACGTAATGCTATGAAAAGCATGAATTCTTAACGTTGAAGTTGTAGTTATGACTACTATCTGTTTCATAAATTCTGGCCCACGAATTCAATCAATAATCCACGAATTATTTTTAGAAAAATCGAGAAGTTTTATTGAGAAGTACATTTTTGAAAAATTCGAAAATATTTATAAGTTTGGTGTCGGCAGTTAATTAAAGCGAAAGATGCTAACTCAGCTTCTAATCAAGTTGGAGAGCTCTACTGACTTAAAATTTAAAAAAATAAATAAACAAATTCAATAGTGCGTTTTTAAAGACTGTCAATGAAATGAATAACTGGCCATCGCACATTATTTTTACCTGCAGGTACAAAAAAAGTAGATAGTAGTCTCAGCAGGTTTTCAGGGTATCGATGTCCTAGTTGGTCCTTTGCCTCATAAACTGTGCCTGATATCCGTAAACAGAAATTTAGGAAGGCCTTTTTTGTTTTAAACTTTCGTAAGTCTGGTTGAATCGGCCGCGTGGCTCAAACGACTTTGACAATAGTGGTACACGCCCATTCCATGTATCGATTTTTTTGAAGTCGACTGCCGTAGAAAAAGAAGCAGAAAAAAATAATGTGCGATAACGAGTTATTCATTTAATTGCCTGTTTTAAAAAACCCAACATTGAATTTGTTGATTTCTTTGAAAAATTTTAAGCCTCAGTAGAACCCTTCAGCTTGATTAGAAGCTAAATTAGTATCCTTCGCTTTTATTTACTGCCGACACCAAAGTTATAAATATTTTCGAATTTTTCAAAAATGTACTTCTTAATAAAGCTCCAAGTTAAGTACTCGATTTTTTCAAAACAATTCGTTTTTCACCTTCTTTGAAATTTCGTTTTAGTTGGCCCCTGGGTCATATTTTTCCACGTCGAATTTTAATTTTTCTATAACATATCCTATTAGGAAGTTTTATTGTGCATATTTTTAGTATTATAAATATAATCAATCGAAATAATCAAGAAAATGTTACTTTTTCTGCAATCGCAAAGTACAAATCAGAAAATATGCACTATCATATAATGGAAATAACGGTCTTTATAGAATTTCAATTAATTGTCACTACAAATTTACAACGATTTTTATTCTTCTCATGGCGTAAATTAGATATTGAAAGTTTTAAATGCTTCGGGAGTCAAACGAATTTTCAGAAAATTAAAATTAACGGTCACCTAAACTTTTGTTAGGATTCAAGGAAGTTTTTTGGAAAATATCAGGCAATTATGTTTTATTGTTTTAAAGTCACAATAGATTTAAGATCTAAATAAACAGGTAAATAAACGTATTAATATTTTTGATTCTTTAATGATACAATTAAAAAACGTCACTTTTGACTATAACGATCCAATATGAATTTGTAACTAGCTGTAAAATATATGTGCAAGGATATGAACCTATTAAGCAAAGATACTATTATGTATCGCCAAAAATTAGGGAATTTTATGTATGAGGAGGTAGACAGACTTTTAAAGGAAAAAATTATAGAACCTTCTAGTAGTGATTGGTCACACCCTATAGTAATGATTAAAAACCTAACGGTTAATACAGTTTTTGTTTAGAATTCAGAAAAGTAAATAAAATTACGGAAAAAGTTTTACACCCAACTCTAATAATGTCTGAAATATTGGATACATTAAGATCAGCAAGGTACATGTCTAAAATCGATCCTCGTTCAGCATATCATCAGATGCCACTGGACGAAAAATCTAAACCAATTACAGCTTTTGTAGTCCCAGGCAAAGGAATGTATCAATTTAAGGGGATGCCATTTATATTAACAAATTCTCTGCTACATTTCAGCGCCTGATAGAATAATAACACCAGAATTAAAACTAAACGTATTTTGTTATCACGATGATATAATTATAGTTTGTAAACATTTTGAAGAGCATTCAAAGTATTAAGAAATAGTTTTAGATAAAATAAAAAATTCGGGTTTAACAGTAGGTTTAGACAAATGCGAAAATGGATGTTCTGAAATAAAATATTTGGGTTTTAAAGTAAACGAAAAAGGATTGCAAGTTGATGAAGAGAAAATTGAACCAGTCATAAATTTTCCAGACCCAAAAACAATTAAACAAGTTCAAAGACTGATAGGAATAGCTTCTTGGTATAGGAAATTTATTCCAAAATTTGCAGAAATTATAGAACCTTTACAAAAGTTATTAAAAAAGGAAGTAAAGTGGGAAAGGTTTGACAAACAGGAACAGGCATTTACGACTAATAAACACTTACTAACAACAGCACCGATTTTAGCCTGTCCTGATTTTGGGAGCCCATTCCAACTTGAAACTGATGCTAGTGACGTAGGATTAATAGCCGTTTTAACACAAACAATAAACGGCAAAAATTATGTTATAGCGTTTGCGAGTAGAGGTCTGAATGGAGCCGTACGAAAAAATATCTGAAAATTATTTTTTGGCCCGGAATGTAATCTTGAGAGTTTAACATACTTAAAAGAGTGCGATATTTGCTTGAGAATAAAGCCGAGAGTAATTAATCAAATAGCTTTAATGGGAAAACGAATAATTGAAGAATTGTGGATAGTAGTAGCATCTGATAAGATGGGTCCGCTACCGATGACAAAGGCAAAAAATCAATATATTCTAGTTTTTGTAGATACGTTTACAAAATGGTTAGAAATACTTCCAGTTAAAAATAAATTATTGTCGACAATCGAAAAAGAATTTCATAAACGAATAATTTTAAAATGGGAAACGCCCAGAATTTTGTTTACAGATAATTGAAAAGAGTACGTGAATAAATCAATAATAATTTTAACGAAAACATTTGGTATTGGACACTCGAAAACTCCTAAATATCATGCACAGGCAAATCCAATAGAACGATGCAATAGGTCAATTAAAACAGCAATAAAAGCGTATTGAGAAAAAAACCCATAAAACATGGGATTAAAATTTAGATGATCTGCAATTTGCGTTAAATACTAGTAAACATTCTTCTGCAGGTTTCACACCAGTTATTTAAATTTAGGTAGAAAAGTCCAACCCATGCAAGCCTTGGATAAAGATTGAGAGAAAAAAAGCAAAATAGAATTTCAAGAGTCAGAAAAATGGGCAGATAGAATAAAAACATTAAAAATCATTAGAGAAGAGGTAAATAAAAATTTAGATAACGCAAATGATACGCAATCTAGGTATTATAATCTTAGAAGTAGGCCTATAACTTTTAAAATTAACGAGCGAGTACTAAAAATTAATAAAACATTGTCAAATAAAGGGGAATAGCTCAAAAATTGAATAAAAATTTCAAAGGACCATTTTTCATCAAAGCAAAGATTTCACCAACAAATAACGAATTAAAAACTAAAAATGGAAAAGCACTAGGTAACTGGAATGTTAAAGATATTAAAAAATTTATTAGTGAAGAGTAGATTTTAATTTATATTTTTTTTGGAGTGGCATACATATAAATAATTTAGTTTTTTTTTAATACTGACAGTGACAAAATAACAATAACACATACATTTAAAAATAGACTGAAAAGAAACAGAAAAATATTTAATTTCAGAAAAATAGACCCACGACTTACACTTAAGCGTAAAGATTGCCATGCCGACCTAGTCGGAAGGGAAGCACTGCTACATTGCCGATGTAGACAGTGGTGGGAGCTGGGACAACTGTCCCTCCCGGGAACAGCAGAAGAGAGGAAGAACAGGAGAGAAGAGGAACAGAAAAAAAGAGGAGTTAGAAAGAAAAATGAACAAAGAGATTAAAGAAATAAGGGATGAAGAATTAAAAAAGAGAGGAGATAGAGAAGTAGGACGGGAAATCGACAATGCTAGAGCAAGACACGAACAGAAAAGACACAACGAGAATGTCCGAAATATAGTAGAGACAAAAAGACTAAGTAAAAGTCTATTAACAAGAAACGATTGGGAAGGAATGATAAAATGGAGAAAGAAAGAAGAAGAGAAACAAAAAAGAAAAGAAATACATAAAAAGTAGAAGAAGTTGAAAACAAACTAAAAAAACAAGAAGACGAATAGAGGAGCAAGAAAAACAGTTAATTTTTGTTGAATTCTATTTGAATCATTTGATCAAAATAAAACTTTTCATACATTTCCACATACACCACAGAAAAATTAATTTTTGACCCTTTACAAACATAACAGAGAAGATAATTTTACTTTGTATATACAGCACAAATATAGATATTTTTGGAATTTAATCACACTTTTCCTGATTTGACAAGTACATAAAAGGAGGCTGGACAGGTATCCGATAGAGGACGAGCGATGCTTTATGACCCGGAGAAACATCAACACCCAGGTTTCTCCCAAACCTAAAGATCTAACTGAAATAAATGAAGAGCTTCGTGGACAATTTTCCGACGAATCCGGCCTCTAAACTATCAGTTGTTGTGTGTATAATGCAGCCAGAGCTTTGGCCACTCATAAGGCCAAAAGACAAATGCATCAACTCGCCATAAATATAGGCTGAGCAAGACAAATCGCGTCCTGCATTCAGTGTGTGATTGACTATATAACACCTGGAAGAAATTTTACTGCCAAGGTTCGAAACTTCGCGCGCGAATTCCGGATCCGTTATCACACACTTAAAAAATCAAAGCTGCTGACCATAGGGCGGCATATTGTTGAGAAAATGCGGATACTATCTGACTCTAAGAGAAGCCTAGAGCAGAGAGAGGTAGGGTAGAGAAAACCAACAGTTTCTGTCTGACCCATCTCGACTCTTCGAAGACCCTCCAATTGATGTCGACTACCCGCCCAAAGTGCAACATAGACTTGACGAAGACTCAGAGAACATAAATAGCTTCAAGGAGCTGTTTGATGCCTTCGTAACAACACCTGATGAGGAATGCCCAGCCATCACTACCGAGGCGGTGAAAAAAGTATTGAGAGGCATAAAGAACTTTTCTGCTCCAGGACCAGATGGTATCAAGACCATCTGATGAAAGAAGTTTCTTTTAAACCACCACCATCTGGCCCATATTTTCATCTCATATTTGAAGTCGGAAGAGCCAATTCCGGAATGGTTGCTGAAAAGGCGCACAGTACTCCCGCTGAAAATGGGCAACTTATCTTATCCAAATAATTACAGGCCAATCACTTGTCTGAACACACTGTATAAGATATTCACAGCTATCCTAATTGATAGGATTGTTCGGGAAATAGGACCTGTGTGGCAAGAAATTTATGAACAGCGTGGCTCAAACATAGGCGTAGCAAGATCCCGGGAGAACCTGCTTATCGATAGATGTGTCTGCAAAGATGCAGCATCCTACCAGCGTGACCTATCGATGGCCTGGGTTGATTGCCGGAAAGCTTTCGATTCGACCTCCCATAAACTTATCATCTGACTTTAGGAAAGCTTATAGGATAATCCGCAAATCGTGAGGTACATAGAGATATTAATGCCACTTTGGAAAACCTAATTTATTATCTCATCTGGAACAAATCATGTGACAACTAACAAGGTCAATTTCCAAAGAGGTGTCTTTCAGAGCGACTCCATGAGCTAACTCCTATTTTGCCTTACATTGTTGCTATTCTCTATAGCACTTTGCCATTCCTAGGGGTACCTTTGCGGCAAACCTGCAAATCAAAAGCGCAAGGTGACCCATGTATTTTACGTGGATGATCTTAAGATTTGTGCTTAAAATAAAGAGCAACTACATATAGCTCTAGGGATTGTCAAACGATACACTAAGGAAATAGGAATGGAATTTGGGTTAGACAAATGCTTCAAGGTTTATTTAAAGCGAGGAAAACTTAATGGCATCTCTGAAGACCCTGAGCTCGTCGATAGAAGCGCTTTACGACACCTTTGCGCTGAAGAGACTTTTACGTACCTGGGTGTTCCACAGAGCCGCATTCAGGATGTGACATCTATAAAGGATACTCTCGGAAGCAAATATAAACGGCTAATCACGCAGATTTGGTCTTCCGAACTTTCGGCGAGGAACAAAGTATCTGCAACGAAATGCTTGCCGTACCGGTAGTACTCAAAGAATTTGGAGTGGTTACATGAAAGAAGAACGAACTCAGATCCCTTAATATCCAGACATGAATGGTTATACACAAAAACAAAAGCATGCATAATAAGTCGTCTGTTCCGGGACTCTACATCTCACGCCGTGAAGGTGGTCATGGAATATTGAATATTGAATCTCTTCACAACAGAATCATTTTGGGTACAGCACACAAAGTCGCAAATGGAAGAAATCCTCTTTTTAAAATGGTTAGGAAGCATGTAGAAGTGTGCAAGGAGCATTTCTGTACAATGCAGCGGAGGAGGCTACTGAAACACTCGGACTTATCTTCAGTATCAGAAGTGAGCAGAATGCATCAAATCTTAACTATCTCGAGTACCCGCTTCTGAAAGCTCGGATTCAGAAAACATATTAGAAAAAGTTCCGGGAATAGCTCCTCGATAAGAGAATGCACAGCATTTTCCACGGAAATGTGGAGTTTTCATTTTGGCATGTCAAGATAGTGTCATTTCCACCTTAACATACCACCTCCACATTTTGAGCCAAGACATTCACGATCATAGCTGCAGGGCGTGCCATGCACATCCCGAGCATCTAGGACATATACTATCTAGTTGTCCAACTCATGCGGGACCGACCTACACACAAAGGCACAATGCAGTACTAAGAGTGCTTTATTACCATCTTTGTCACTCTCACGGCATTAACCTTAATATCGCTCCGGTAAACGCTGTTAGGGAAATAGAGTCAATTGTCGAGAATGAGAAGTGCCGCGTATATTGGAACTTTATATTCTAGACAATTGTTTCTGTTGCACACTCGAGGACTGACATAGTTCTCCTTGACTTCGAGAAGCGAACCATGTTCGTTATCGAATTTTCGGTAACAGCACACAAAAACATCATAGCCAAAAAGAATAAAAAGAAAGAGAGGTATGGAAATCTAGTAAGGGATTTTCAGCGATTTTCGCGGGTAATAGCCTGAAAAGCATCCCTGCGTGTGAATAATATGCTAAAACACTTGCATTACATTCTTTATTGAAGAAGCGCTCTCACATAGACAACCTGTAAACAGAAAATATTTATACTCTTTTTTTATAAAAATGAAAATTAATTACATGCGCTGTACTTAGTTAAAGTGAAACGTTATTTAATAAATTCATATCTCATAATCTGTGGGACGCATATTAAAAGTTCGATGGAGGGTAGTTTAAACGCTTATTTTATCATCTAAGCATCACGCTGTGTATATATTTACATTTTTTTACCCAAAACTAAAAACTCATGCAAACATGTGAAAAGATTGTTATGACCAAGAGTGGCTATACCTTAATATCTTTAAAAGTTTAAGGCCAAAAAAATTGCTGGTAGCTTCAAGTTTCAGCACAAATGTTAATATGACTCGAACATGTGAGATTATACTAGAACATAATCTAAATTAATTAGCGCTATACTCATGCCTCGAAAGAGTTTTTTAAAAGTTGAAACTGAAAAAATACCAGAGCGAATCGTTTTTTAACATAAAGTGTACATCTAAATATCTGCAAATGCATTAAATTTCGGGCATGTGACATTCTGTCACATTTTTTATAATTGGCGGCTTTACAATTTTAAACATTTGAATAATATTTAAAATTTTAGAAGTGGTTTAAAATATGTAAGGCAATTTTTTCTGGTTTATTTGAGTTTTTATTTTGTTTGAAATGTAATTGAGAACAGAGCTTTCCAACCCTAGCTAAAATAGAATTAATGAATTTGTTATATTTATATAAAATAAAAAGTCAAATTGGCCAGCTAAACGTGTCTTTATATATCTCGAAAAATTTCCTTTTTTTATTCATTTTGCTAACCGTAAAGCCACCGAATATAGTAAAACTCCTTTTTAAATTTAGGTTTAAAATAATGAAAAGAGCGGGGAAAGAAAAATAAACCCTTCAAAACAAAATCTTAGAAAAATAAATCCGATCCTCACCATAGAAAACAAAATCTTATCCAGGATATAATACGTATTTGTAAATTTATAATGTTAATTTGTCCTTTAGATTAGTTCACGAAATTCCTTTAAATTCCACCTAATTCCCGTGGATTTTGTTTTCTCGAAATATAAGACTCACTTTCTATTTTCTGATCCTCAATTTTCTTCCTTAGACAGTAATTTTTTTCTAATTGTAAGTGACCTTTCCTGTAATTTTTAGATTAAAAAAATTGTTTTAGTATGTAAATATGAGCAATAATGTGGAAATCAATATTTAAACAAATAATGGCAATACTTCCAATAAAAGCGCGCAATGCAGTTTTGTTTAAAACCAAACATTAATAACTGTTAATTGAAATTCGGAAAACTAGTTGTATTATAGTTGAGTAAATCACAATAAAACTATGGACAAAGAAATTAAGGTGAATAATTAATTAAATTATATTTTTGAAATTCACTCAATAATAAAAAGCAATTTAAAAAGCAATGCAGAATTTAGTTTTTCTGTCTAGAATTATTATAATAAACATGATCAAAAAGCATTACATTGACTTTTATAGAGTATGTATTATTATTGGAACTTGTGCATAGGTTTATGCTGTAGGAGTTACTCATGTGTGATTTTTGAAAATTCATTTTAGTTTATTTCCACAGTTTATTTAAATTCGAAAAATAAGTTTGCAGATAACTGATAACCCTGAATCAGTGACAATGATAGATTTATGTTTCATCTTAGAATTCACTGATTGCCATCAAAATGTCACTGATTTAAATAGCTAAAAACCGGTCAATGACAATTAGTGATAGGTTACTTATTCATTCATTGAAATAACCACTTTTGAGAGTAGACAGTACTTTGACATGTCAATGTAGCACCTATAATTTAGCACTCACACATTACTTTCATTTCAAGATTGGAGTGCCATGTATACAATTGTTAGGTAAGTAAGTTATGTTTCTACTATTAACTACTATTTCAATCAGTGAATTTTGCACTTATTCATATTCAGAGAGAATACTTCAGTTTTTTACTATTTTCAACATTAATCAAAATATATACCATTTTCAATAATGGTCATGATTGTTTCAATTATTCTAAAAAAAACATTTCTAAAAAGCAAACCACTTTTTTTACGGAATTTAATTGAAAACAAGTATGGCAGCGAAAATTTTAATTCAGTACTTCTTATAAAAAATATTTCTTACTTCATCAAGATCAAAAGTAATTAATATTTAGAATCGATAAAACTTGATAAGACATATGGTACAATAAAGTGAAAATTAAGGAAAAAGGCGATGAACTTTTTCCTGTTTTAAGATTACAGAATGTTACCTGAATATTAATTATTCATTTTTAGAATCACGTTTCAGTCTCAGAACTTTTAAGATGGATTTGTTCTTCCACAAATATTTCACACAAAATCTTGAGGCTACTACATTTTCGATCATTTATTTTTGTTACTGTTCGTGCAATTTTCCACTATAATTTTTGTCTAAATTTGTTGGAATACGATAGCTCCACCAACTGATAGAAGAAAGGACATATATCCGGTAGAGTGATTTTGTAATTTCTAATATGAAATATTCCCAAGCTTCAACGAAAGCTTTTATTAAACTGAGATATTGTTCGTTCGAGGAAATGCATTCAACACACAAAGTTATTATCTTATAACTCAGGTTTGGAAAAGGGAGAATATATTAGATTCATAATTATGAATCTAGACGTATCCGGAAGCCAGTGTAATCCATCTGCAGAACTTTCAATAAATCTACAATATATAATTATACAGGGCAGTTCTTGCAATAGAGACTAGATAATTATATACCTTTTTCTTACTTACCTTACTCGTGTAGAGGGTGCTTTCAGTACAACGGTTTTCTTCTATAATTATCATGAAATAAATATAAGCTATGGAATCAGTGATGATAGCGCCTCAGTGTCGAACTTTGTAGCTATAATTTTTTCGCACAAACAATTGATAGCTGCGAAGTACGTGCATAGGAAGTACATACGGTGCAACGCCCAATTATCGACATGAATCGAGTGATCGCCAACTGGCAGATTCGTACATGAGAAAAATATGAAATGAAGCATCAAAAATGTTTTGAAACATTAATGTTTAGTAAGTTTCAACATTAATAAATGCGTTAAATTATAATTTAACCTTTTGTAGCTTCAATTGTATTACAGACAATAATTATTTTTGAAATACAGAAGGAAATAAATGTTACTAACAGAGATATTGTCTCGCACTTAAAATTAATTTTGATTTAGGAAATGATTATTAAAATTGAGTTTGACAATTTATTTAAACATTTAGTATTCAAGTATAATTGAAATTACTCGGCATTGACAAGTTCGACATCAACTTATTGATCGCCAACGAAAGTGAACAATCAAAGAATTGCATTTATCGTGGGCACATTATCATCGCAACTGCAATTTGGTGATTGTGAATTCTCTTTTGTTAAAGCTCCTTTGGCTTTAATGAGCACACTCTGATCACGTGTCTCGTACTTCGCACTCGATTTTGTTACAAATGTGAACTTTTCTAAAGTATTCTCAACACTATTATATCATATGTATTATATTTTAATATTTTGTTTCGTCTTCTGCGACATTTTTCCAAAAGTTAATTTTTTTTATTTTTAAACTTATTTTTACGAATTAAAGAAAATCTACTCACTATATCTAAAAATTATTATTAAAAATTTCACCGATTTTCTTTGGCTCAACAACTTTTGTCCATTAGTTTTTTTCGTACCATGTGTTTATCTAATACTTATAGCGAATATTGACGAAAATCGCTGTTAATATCTTTAAGTAAACATTTAAAACAGTGCAAAAAAAACTTTAGTTCAAAAAAATGTCTTTAGAAAACTTGCAAGGGGTCAAGATAGTCATTTCGAAAGTTTTGGAACAAAGTACATAAAGAAGTTCTTTTTCATTCAAAGCTGTGTTTATTTTTAGAGTATACATGAAAATCATTATATTATTGATTATAGCAGCAAAACAATAAAATTGAGGTGTGTAAGCATTATTCCAGTTCCGTAGGTAATTGTATTTATTGAAGCATTAAACAGCCTAGAATATTATAAAAATTGTTTTTACATTATATCTGACATTACTTTTTATTTATAAACAATTAAAATTAAAAAAGTATTAGTCGTTGTCCCAGTCTTCATGAAAAAGGTTAAGTTTTCTTGAAATCAGTTTTTAGCAATTCGGAGGTGTATTTCATGTGCATTTTTGTATTTTAACTATATCCTAATGGAATGAAAGATAGATTATTAGTTTCGTATTGATGGAAGTTATAATAATTCATCTTAATAAAAATGAATTTGCTTTTAAAATGTTTAGTTTTTATCTCAGTGAAAAATTTTGTCAAATAAAAGTAATATTTTATTTATAAGAAATAAAGTGGCCTCAAAAATAAATCGACAACAGAGATTATAAACATAATGACAAAATTATAAAAATTGCAGTAACTAAAAAATCATGCATATTTTTAGGTAATGTTCTGTTTACGTTGTCAAAATATTAAAACTATAATTAATTATATTTTTATCACATATTTTTCATTATATTCTGCAGAATAGTTTAATGTTAGCTAATACAAAAATATTCAGTAAATATTAATTTCACTGAAAAATGATAATAAACTAAACAATTGATAATGGATTCACTAAAGTCATTCCAATATTTGACATCTTCTTTTTTAGTTTTAGGCACTAATTTATATTACGATTGCTGATCACAGTAACCATTCCGTTCTCTGATTTCATTCTACACCTTTTTAAATTTAACTAAATTATTATTTGTCACGATTACTCGAGTAACTAAGCTTGTAAAACATCCCTATAATCGTGACCGATATTTCTCGAACGAGAAGGTACTAAATGAAGATTTTACTTAATTTTATGAAACAAAAATTATTTTTTATTACAAAAAATAAGTTTCGTCCCGATCAAGGAATTTATTGACATATTAAAAGCTGGAATCAATAAACCCATTTGTTAACCTAAATGCTAAGCTATTTTCCACTGCTTCCGGATCTGGCACGCACTGCTGTTCTCTGAATTTCCTTTTTTCATATCTAAACGAAAAATCACACATTAGGAAACGCACAGTTAGATTAACTAAAAAAAATTCATTTTAGGTTTTCATTAAATCTTTTATAAAAATAGGTTAATATTCAATGGAAGCACATTATTCGCGTTATGAAGCAAACATGTGTGCATGCTCACACATAACAATTTTTCTTTTGGTCAAACACAATTTTTAAGCATTCGCTTACAACTCAAAAATACGTACTAAAAAGATAAACATCGAACTATTAAACATTGTGGAGAAATATATATACATACATATATACAT